>JAGDYQ010000163.1:1752258-1794758 GCA_021962125.1 Bulinus truncatus | reverse complement strand
CTCACTCGGACAATTTATTTTGGGGGCGGACAAGAAAGTTGGGCTCCTAAGCTGTAGCTAGTGTAACTTACTTATACGTAAATCCCGCACTGCATTAGTAATGTGTATTTCTTGTACAGTCAAGTGTATACCAATGGTGAAAGATTATCAGATAGAAAAAATGTTTGCGACTTACCATTGCTAGTTTTCAGTATATAGTATATTGAATGTCCAATACTCAATTCATATTTTATACACCAAATGGAAGGGGCAATGGCGTAGCGAGCATAACTCGCGCCCTGGGCACAATACCTTTTTATCTATTCGAAAACCATATATTATATGTAAAAAATACCATTTGGTGCCCCTTATTGAGTAGCAACCGGGGCATGATGCCCCTCTCACTACTACGCCACTGGGAAGGGGGGGGGCTCCGTAAGTTGATTCCAGAAAAATCTAGAATCTAGTTTAGACAAATATTTTTTTTTTATTTAACGAATCTATATATCAGTGGCTGAATTATAAATTAAGAACTAATCAGAATGGTCCAGGTCATCGTAATGTCAAATGATGTGTCGTGACCACGACTGATGTCGAACGCGCGGCTACATCATGTAATTGAAGATGTTTTAATTACACGTGCCGTTACATAGCGGGGACAGTCTCACTACGAGTATCTGACGACCGAGATGAGCTTAATCAAACTTTAGCCTGACGTGTAATGTCTCGGTGGATGCTGCATAAAGATGGTAGTAAATACTCACCGACGGAATGTCACAGAAATAAATAAATATAAAAGTAGGTCACACACTCCAAGAATAGTTGCAATACATACCAAACACAGTTCCTTTTGAAAAAATTAAATAAAATAATAATCCACAAAAAAAGAATAATCAAAGATTAACACCTGAAACAAAGATTACAATTTGATGTCCAGTAGTCCATGTACACGACCAATAAAACACAAATAAAAAATAAAATCCAGATTCACAGAATTGATCAGCTCCGGCTTCCCTAGATCACGTGACATTAAAGTCGTTACAAAAGATTTACTTGTCTAGGTCAGTGTTCAGCTGATCGAATTCATACCGTCGTCTCTCTCCCATCCCCACCCACCCCCCCCCACCCTACCCCCAACAAAAAAAAAAAAGAACGACAGGTCGCCCCGTCGTCGCGTGGTTGTCCCCTCCCTAACCGCTCCCTCCCCACCACCATTTTTTTGTGGGCCGTCTAACAAATTACCGGATTTAACACTGGCAATCGTTCGACTTTGTTAATGACGTGGCTAAATAAGGAAAAAACGTATCAATCGGCTGATTCCATCCACCCACCACCTCCCCAATCACTATACCTTCTTTAAGTTTTCCTTCTCTCTCACTCACTCTCTCTTTCTGTCTCTCTCTATCTTCCCCCAACCCCCAGCTCCCCGAAGTCTTTCTTACATAACACTGTAATCGCCGTTACAGGTCTCGTCGTTGTACTTCGGAATTGATTGAAAGAAACAAAAAAAATTACCAGTACACAAAATGGCTCCGGCAGTATCGATATTGATTTGATAAACCGAGATAGCGAAGCGCAGATTGCAGAATGTAAATATACCGCCGTATTTACGATTACGACATACAGGTAAAAAAAAATGGAGGAGATAGGGGGGAGGCTGTTAATACTTAAAGAATAATTCATTTGAGTGTACAAACACTTGAAGTAAGTCCATAAATCTCAACGACAACAAAAGGGGGAAACCGCAGCGCCTGCTCCTTCTCTATAGCCCCCCAACACCACCACATCCCCGCCCCTACTCCACCCCCCCTACCCCGCCCTTGAACATAGTTTCGACAACATCCGGAGCTTTCGCCACCAGATGTTGTTTTTAAGTATGACGTCACGATTAAATTATATTTGCTAAATCGTTTATAAATTTTTTATGGTAGTGCTGTTATCAAATAATTTATGTTTATTATCCCCACGCCCTCTCCGTCTTTAACAACTAAACTCCTTAAATGGCACATACAACTATTGTTATGCTAATAATTCAACTAGAAAAGTTTCATTGTGTTTCAAGTTTTAAAACCTGAAAAGTAATAAAAAGTTAAAACAAGGGCTGGAGGAGTATGAGGGGGGGGGGGGGGGAAGATGAGTTATGTTATTTTTTTTTAAAATAGTTATCACATTCCAAAGGATAATGTTATTACTTAACGTAAACATGAAACCCACACACACACACATACATGCAAGAAAATACACATTAACACACAGACACAAGCGAGCGCACACACACACACACACACACACACACACACATATATATATATATATATATATATATATATATATATAAATAGAGAGATAGAGATAGAGAGAGAGAGAGAGAGAGATAGAGAGATAGTGAGAGAGATAGAGAGAGATAGATAGAGAGAGAGAGATAGAGAGAGATAGATAGAGAGAGAGAGAGAGAGATAGAGATAGAGAGATAGAGAGAGATAGAGAGAGAGATAGTGAGAGATAGAGAGAGAGATAGAGAGAGATAGAGAGAGACAGAGAGAGATAGAGAGAGAGAGAAAGAGATAGATAGAGAGAGAGAGAAATAGAGAGAGAGATAGAGAGAGATAGAGAGAGAGATAGAGAGAGATAGAGAGATAGAGAGAGATAGAGAGAGAGATAGAGATAGAGAGAGCTAGAGAGAGAGAGAGAGACAGAGAGAGACAGAGAGAGACAGAGAGAGAGAGAGAGAGAGAGAGAGAGAGAGAGAGAGGGGCAATAATCTAAGACAGGAATTTAAAAAAAAAACTTCCATTACAGATTACAAACCGATACCATCTGTGTCACATAGAATGTGCCCTAACCACTTTGGGGCTAAAAAAAAGGGTGGGGGTGGGAGGTGCGGTTTATGTCATCTTTAGATCCCCTGCATGGGAGGAGTAGAGGGAGGGGGGAGGGTAAGCATGTATGTGTGACGAATTTGTGAAACCCTTCTTTGTTTCTAACGAGGAGCTGCATTTCTACATTTATTTATCAACAAGGTTACCATTTATATCAATATGATCACCATTATCATTGACTTGGTTAGCAAATCTATTAACATGGTCGCCATTTATATCAACATGGTTACCATTTATATCAACATGGTCACCAATAATATCAACATGATCACCAATAATATCAACATGGTCACCAATAATATCAACATGGTCACAATTTATATCAACATGGTCACCAATAATATCAACATGGTCACCATTTATATCAACATGGTCACCATTTATATCAACATGGTCACCATTTATATCAACATGATCACCAATAATATCAACATGGTCACCAATAATATCAACATGGTCACCATTTATATCAACATGATCACCAATAATATCAACATGGTCACCATTTATATCAACATGGTCACCAATAATATCAACATGGTCACCATTTATATCAACATGGTCACCATTTATATCAACATGGTCACCATTTATATCAACATGATCACCAATAATATCAACATGGTCACCAATAATATCAACATGGTCACCATTTATATCAACATGATCACCAATAATATCAACATGGTCACCATTTATATCAACATGGTCACCAATAATATCAACATGGTCACCAATAATATCAACATGGTCACCGTTTATATCAACATGGTCACCAATAATATCAACATGGTCACCATTTATATCAACATGATCACCAATAATATCAACATGATCAACATTTATATCAACATGGTCAACATTTATATCAACATGAAGGTCAACATTTATATCAACATGATAACCGTTAGACAATGTTTATAACTGTCATTCATGTTTGCATCCTGTGATCCTTATCAAAACGTATCTATCAATAATACATAAGTGCAGGACACAGTAACATTTACTTTACATTGCATGACTGGACACCAGCCTCACCGTTACTCTAGTCGTCGTATCTACAGACAACAAGACCACTCCAATCAATAAGTGATCGATATTAAATAATTCTGATTTATCTTTTTTTATCACACCATCCCACATTGCACCAATCACGAAATTACCCTTTACATTCCCTAACCAATCACGGAATTACCCTTTACATCCCCTAACCAATCACGGAATTACCCTTTACATTAGTTTTCTTGTTATCAATTCTGTCTTTTCATTTAAAAAAAATGTTAGTAAACTGTTGCGAAATGTGAGTTTCATTCGGATGATTGTCCAGTCAAAGTTTTGAAGATGTATTTATTTTCATTTTCTTAGTCCTGTCAGTGAGCTAGCTTCACTTGTGTCATTTAGTTTCATTTGTACATCAAGTAAAAAGTAAAAAAAAAAATAAAACAACAAATAAAGAAAATCTAACTTAATCTCCTAAAGTTCACTGTCCAAAGCCATCCATGATAAACAGCACTTGTTGTATGGTTCAGAATAACGTCGTTTATTAGAACGTTTATTATCCAAAGCGTCAACCTGTGTTGTTTTTTTGTCATCTACATGTACTGTATATGAATACAGTGCAAAAAGTGATTATTTTACACAATACAGGTAAAATTGCGACATTTTGCTTTTTATTCAAGCACGTTTTCCGTATGTGATGATTTCTAATATTTGTATAGCGTCCGGTTTCACATACTGCGATGATCGCATTCGGTTTTCGTTTATCTAAACAATAGCGTATCCGAACGGTGTCCGGTCCAAATTGATTCGGATAAACGGCATTCTACTGTATATCAATATCCTGTTTCAGTATGGTCGTATATTTGTTTAAAAAAGCAACAACCATTATTACGAAAGTAGAATTTACTAAAAGTGTTTGTAGCACATTATTGTGGGCGAAGTACACGATCGATATGACGTAGCATGGATCACGATCAACGCTATGAGAGGCGGTGTGTTGTGGTAGGAGGAAGCGACACAAACACATGTCAGAAACGCTTGCACTTACGGACCCCGTCGGATGCAACAGTCTGCCTTTAAATGACTTCGAGATGGGCGGGTGTATGTGATCAGAGGACCCAAGTGGGTGGAGACACGTCAGAGATCCAAGTACACATGGTGGCGAGCCTTTGCGTTGATGCTGTGATGGGATTTATACATTGCCGTTGTAGCACATTATTGTGGTGCTGAATACCGTTGTGGCACATTATTGTGGTGCTGAATACCCGTGTAGCACATTATTGTGTTGCTCAATACCGGTGTAGCACATTATTGTGTTGCTCAATACCTGTGTAGCACATTATTGTGTTGCTCAATACCGGTGCAGCATATTACTATGATGCCTAAATCCACTGTTAATTTGTAAGACCATTGACATATTTAGATGACGTCCAATCAACACTGATTAGAAGGTGGTGTGAGAATTAAAATAATGTAGGAAGTAAAAATTGTTCCATGCATGTTCCATGACCAGTACTTTGTCAACTGAAGATGCCCCATCAACAAAACCAGGCACAAGATGTTTCCACCTACAACCCAACACCTCAAGCTGGAATATGTAATAATTCCACTCCCCTAGTCTGACACGGCCCTGGTGTTAAGTCCGTTCAAGTATCGATCCGTGCAGACGACTTTAACACCTTCATTTCTCAGTTCACATCATACTCACGCTCACACGCGCACACACACACATCACAAACGCACGCAATGACACCTCCCAGGTCAACCATTTTCAATAAAGTCACGTGCTGCGAGATCTCTTCCCACCGCCCTCCTCCTCTCCCCACCATCTTACACAGCATTAAAAATGTGTCGATGAGTTCTTGGAATAAATTCAAACTTTTTTCTCAGAAATTTAACCTAGCCCATTTCTAGTCTTTGGTTTTTTTTTAACTATTTGCCCGCATTTCATTAAAAAACAAACATAAAAAAGAAAACTACAAGGTTGATGAGATGAGATAAAAATGATTTATCCTTATAATCTTATATTTTATGAGAACTCTGCACTCTGTTAAATCCACAGGAACCACTAAGTCATAATTAGGCTAGAGCAGGGGTGAGTTAACTTTTTTAAACTGCGGGCCTAAAGAGGGTCTTATATATAACACAAGGTCTGTGTCATGTTGTGTATACTACGCACACAGGTGTGTGTGTGTGTATGGAGCTTGGCCAACCAGGTCAACATGAGGTCACGGGGTCAAGATTCTAGATATTTAGAGAATATAAATAAGATGTTTAAAGTAAATAGGATTGGGTAAGAATGTGAAAGAGAGAGTGGCGTAGAATGTTCGAGTAGGATGTAAGTAAATTATATAAAGACGATGTTTAGTTGAGGAGTGGAGTCAAGTCAATCGAGTCAGTTCAGGAGTTCTGTTCAGTTGAGTACAGAGATAGAGAGAGAGTATTCGAGTACAGTTCAGAAGTCAGTTCAGAAGTTTTAGTTAATCAGTTGAGTTTATTGTTAACAAGTACTTATTCATTGAGTTGAGGAGACTGTCAGTCATTGTGAATTATATTGGATTTATTCTATTCATATTTTATGGTGTTGTTAATAAATTATATGAACCATGGACATGAATTGAGTTTCTCTTTATAAACCAGTTCATACATAAACATCCTTTACATGGTGGCCAGCATTCATACATAAACATCCTTTACTGTCTGGCCTAAGAGCAAATGGTTGTTGTATGTAGTGTTAACAGCAGAGTATATTTTAACTAATATAAATTGACCCAGTGAAGAAATTGCTTGGCCGAAGAAGCTCAAAAAATCAGTTACTGTGCGATAAGCAAAGCTCAGTTTATGTATAATTATATACTTAGTTATAATAAAATGGACTTCTCCATTGTAATATTGAAAATAATACACAAATTAAACAAAATAAGCTTGAAAAAAGTCATTATATCATAAAATTATAAATATAAATTATCATTACTAAAAATATAGCGATGGCTGCCCATCAAGTTTTATAGATTATTGGTAGTTATTTATATTTTTTTTTATTAACCCGACTACCGCTGTGAGTTCAAACTTCAGTTCGGGTATCTCAGGTTACTTACATGATCATAATAACTTGACTACATTTGCATTACCAAGTTTATAAAAGTACTAGATCAAAGGCCCGGTACCCGGACCGGCGAGTGACTCCTTATAATTGAGTTGTATCCCTTTGACCATCTTTACATAACTTGCGCACTACTTGGAATTCCCAAGACTATTTTTAGCACGAGTTCACTGCCCTTGAGTGAGACTATTTTTAGCCGCGGAAGTTATACACACGTACGCCAGGCTAGCCGATTATGTATTAGATGACGCCTAGTAAGCTCAGAATTCAGATAGTGGGCGTCAACCCAATCCCTGTATTAGTTTCTACAATCTGATGCTCTGTGGGGAACCGACAGATACCTTTACCTCCCAAATATCTGCAAGTCTCTACCCAGTATACTCTAAGACCTTAAAGCGGCTTTCATTTAAGTGAAATCAAAATCTATACTAGCTGTACCCTGCAAAACCTTTGCATAGACTTATATCCCCTTAGGCTTGACCCGTTGGTTTCGGGCAGATTCGATGTTTTCGTGATTGTATTTTAAACTGAAACACTATTGTATTAATTCTTTACATTCTTTACTTTCGATTTAACGCAGAACCCAAATCGCTATTAGATGTTATATTTGTCAATACCATGACAGAGAGAAAGAGCTACTGCTTTCAATTATATATACCCACCAGACTAAAGTGAAATATAAATGAGAGAGAAAGAGATAGAGATAGGGAGGGATAGGAAAATTGGGAGGGGTGGGCGGTTGAAGGAAGGGAAGGGGTAGAGGGAGAAGGAAATAGAGAGGGAGAGTTAGCTACTATTCTTAATGATAGACACACACACCAGACTAAAGATAAATAAATGTGTCTGCAGGGCCAATGGTGCTGTCTGCATCCGGATTTCTCTCTATCCCGGGCCAGAATTGCACAGCAAATATGAATTGGATCACACAGGAAATTGATAGCTGGATTTGTGAGACAGGAAACTAAATATATCTACACAGAGCACACTGACCTAAGTCTTTAATATGAATGTCTCTTTCAATTTATATTATCTGATTATATATCTGCCCCTTTCTATCTTTAAATATATATCTATATAAACATAAATATATTTATACTGATTTCTTTCTACATCTACCTTTACATGTATCATTAAAAAGTCAATAACTATCGAAATCTATATTTATTATTTATACCTACCGATCTCTATCAAGATATTTGGATACTTTTCTTAATCTATCTATAGCTAACGAAATCTATTTACATGTATTGCTACATCTTTTCAAATCTATTCAGAGATGTGCTGTTTTATCTTCTGCGAACATTTCATTGCCAGATACACAAAGAGTACAGGCGTGTTTCCTGATCGTTGAGAGCTTCATTCATTTTTAATCAGATTTGTTCCTACCTTCAGGGATTTAAAATGGTCTGTGTGTAGAGATATTGGATGGGGGAGGGGAATCAGTGGCGTAGCCAGCTTAATTCGCACCCGGGGTACTATACCTTTTTAGCGCTCCCCATTCGAAAACCATTTAATATTATATGTAAAATATACCAATTGGCGCCCCTTTGTGAGTAGCGCCCGGGGCATGATGCCCCCTGCTCACCCCTCGCTACGCCACTGGAGGGGGTTATGTTGGTGAAGGAAAAAAAAACATCTGGGCTACTCAACATTATCGGTGCCCCATAAACTTCAGACCCTTCATTGAGTCTACAGACGTATGTGCTCGAACATTAACATTTAATATTTAATAAAATAATAGCGAATTGGGTTCTGCGTTAAATCGAAAGTAAAGAATTAATACAACAGTATTCCAGTTTAAAATACAATCATGAAAAAAATTGGATCTGCCCGAAACCAAAAATAACCTAGCCTACCGATCAAGCCTAAGGGGATATAAGTAGTACAGCTAGCAGGGTACAGCTAGTATTTAATAGTTTCTATCCACTAGTTTGTCATCTATCATTGATCCGTCTAAAATAACACAGTCAAGCGACATTCTCAACTATACACACTTTCACCATAACCATGAAAAATTCACTCGAGATCCAGACTGGGACCCACATGTCGACGGTAGAGCGCTTTACCTGGGGGCGCAGTGTATATGACTTCGATGAGAATTAAACTCGCTTCTTGCAAAGACACTATTGATCTCACTACCTCAGCACAGTGACGGCCATAGAAATATATTTCACACCTGAGTGGGGAGGGGGGGCAGTGCTTGAAACTTTCTTGTTTGTTACTGCTGCAAAACTAAATGTTTGTTCCCAGCCCCTTAATACGACACCCTAGCCCCCCCCCCCCTTGCACACGACACTCACACAAACCCCTTCAAATGACTTACGCCCTTTAGCCGCCTCTGAACACGGCCTTCTAAACTAAATAGGTCAAGTCGGCCGTGATCTGCAGCTGGTAGTTATGGTTGTACATTGGACCTGACTGGTGCAGGTCATCTGTGCAGATCCCAGCTTCACGTCGAGTTACAAATGTCACACTTTTCAACTCTTCACTAATAGTAATAGAAACATTAAATTTTTTTTGTTTCCTTTATATCCTCTATTCAGGATAATTAGTTCCACATTTTTAAATGGACAAAAAAAATCACACATGTTTTGTTGTCTCTGAAGACACACCGAAAAATTGTCTATGAGTTACAAAACGGGATAATTTATCAAATGTATAAGATCGATAAATGTATACCTGTCAAGTGATTATGATATATACAAGGAAATTCGATTAAGAAAAGAAATAAAATAAATGAAATATTTCGAAATTTAAATAATAAAACGACAGATACATTTGAATGGGATGTGTGATTTACACCATATAAAGGGGAGACAATTAACGATTAATAATACATTTTTTCCATCCGCTCACATGCAAACATCGGTAATTAGTTTTAAATCAGTGAAAATAAAAATATGTATAAAAAAGAAAATAACTTATAATATACATTTTTTTAATGTATTGATTATAATGCAATATTTTTTTTAATAAAGATTTAGTGTAATGTAATGAAAAACTGTTATAACAACATATTTTTTTATATAATTAATTGTAAAAGTTATATAGTCTTACAATGCTATTCTCTTTCTGTGATGGCGGCGTTAAAAAAAAAAAAATCCATAAATATATATTTATATATATTATGGGTTAGAATTACCTGTTTTAAATGCAATTACCTAGATATGCTACGTAAGTAGATGTGGTTACAACTATAACATCAGTGTTAATGCCAGTACCATTTGAAATGAGGATCCAACCGAGACCTTTATATTTGGCTGGCGGTGTTGACGGATGTGGTCGGCACACTAAAACTCAAGCACACTGCATGCTATTTATTAGAGAGCGACCGATATGCCTTTTTACCGATAGTCCGATACCGATATTTTCCCCCAGCATTTTTACCGATACCGATACCGATATTTCCTTTTTAGGGGCTGTCCATTATTTATGTCAACAAATTTTTGGCGATTTTTACCTCCCCCCTCTTGTCAACAACTTGTCAAACTTCCAGAGACCCCCTATAAATTACGTCAACATTTGATTACCCCCCACCCCCAAAAAGGTGGCTTCCAAAATGTTTATGTGGCAAAATTAGTAGGAGCATAGTTAGTTTAATTAAAATACTGAATGTTAAGCGAGTGTGTAACATAGAACTACAAACGCTGCTTAATTTTCCTATTTATTAAGTAATTATATTAACTTTAAAAAAGTAACATTGTTGACGTCAACTTTTCTTGACCTCCCCCCTCCCCCTTGTCAACAATTGTCAAAAATTTTCTGACCCCCCCCCTCCTCCTATTTTGTTGACGTAATTAATGGACAGCCCCTTAAGCAACAACAATGCCAAACACGTGTTATTCTCGTGCTATATGACGTTTTTCAACCCATGTTCACATATTTTGTAACATTTCGCCCACGCGTGTCTTGCTTACCCCCCCCCCCCCGATACCGATATTTTTAAAAATCAACAACAATGCCAAACACGTGTTTCTCTCGTGCTACAGCTAATGACGTATGTCAACCCATGCTTATTTCGTGACACTTCGCCCACACGTAAGTCTTGTTCCCCCCCCCCCCCCCAACTTCCCATCCCAACAAAAAATACGCACAGATGTTCACTAATTGTATCATTCAAGGTCATACATTAGAATTAAGAAATGCCAATCCTATTGTTTCATGGTCATATCTCTGATGTAGACGTGACAATTTCTGTGTACGGGTTTTTTTTTTCCTTTTTTTTAAATCTTGTCTGATCTGGTTATAGAATTGAGTTATTTACTGATTTTTTTTCCTGCAACTCTGTTGTGCAAAAAAAAAAAAAACAATGTATCGGCAGCCAAAAAACGGCCGGTCCGACAGTTAACCCATAGTGCCAATATCGGTTCGACTATCGGTCTCTCCCTACAACAATCGGCCGATCCGATATTAACCGATAGTGCCAATATCGGTCCGATACCGATCCGATTATCGGTCGCTCCCTACTATTCATAGCATTGGGGGGTTAGGGGTTAGATAGACCGACTAATGAATGGTTTGACTCCACGAATTAACATCTTGTAGAATTACAAAACATATTAAATTTTATACAGGAAAAAAAATAGCCTAGACATTATAGGCCAAAATAAATAAAATATTACAGTGTGCACGATAAAAAGAATGATTTACTTACTTAGTGTTGTAATGAAGAGCAAAATAACCGAAGAGTTTTATGTGTGCAGCTAAGAATCGGTTCAATTCTTATAAATCTAAAACTCATAACATAATTAAAAAATATACTTTGAAAAAAAATAGCTTTTACTAAAGTGAAGTACAAAGTAAAAATATAATTTCCTTATAAATAAATCATAAAGATGTGAATATAATTTATCTTTACTAAAATTAGAAGCATGGGTGAATACAATATACTTGACTAAGAATGCCTTCACGTTAATTGATAAATTGAGTTAAACAAATAATTAATTTATTTAGTTAGTTGGGTACCCAGTCTTTACGATAGTATTAATTCATAAACATAGTTGAATGAAATTATTATCATGAATCATTAGTTTAACTCATTTAGTGGACTCTAGTATACTTTAGTTGTTTTTTTTTTTTAGTATATTTTGTTTTATTTCTCTATAACCTTAGAAATTGAACCGTGTATGCGAGTATGACAATACATCGGTTTGACAGAGACGGATTATAAACCGGGAGCAGCTGGCACTCACGGTCAAGCCAAGAGCGGGAGCGGCTCAGCTTCTCACACGGCAAGGGGAGCTTCATCGTCTGGTCCAAATAAAGTGCCACTCCTTTATCTGCACAATGCCGACAAAAGTGCTTAAGTTCGGCATGAGGATAGCCCAGACCAAAGAGATAACCGAGACAAACAAGAGACTTACAAGGGAGTGGATCTGACTTAATGTTGCGTCGGTAAACTCTGATTCAATAGATGGACTCTATAAATTCTCCATTACTTTGATTCAGTTGATGGACGCTATAAAGTCTCCATAACTTTGATTCAATAGATGGACTATATAAAGTCTCCATAACTTTGATTCAATAGATGGACTCTATAAAGTCTCAATAACTTTGATTCAGTTGATGGACGCTATAAAGTCTCCATAACTTTGATTCAGTTGATGGACTCTATAAAAGTCTCCATACCGCGTGGCGGAGTATATCACATCGGTGAGGAGAGTATGTTCGGGACAAACATCTTTAAGAGGAGGGTGACAGTGTTTTAATTTTAACCCTCTATTTCAAAAGTGGCGAACCTTTTTCCGTCTGCGTGTCCAAAGTTCAACAAAAAAAAAACTTTTTTATAGCAAAATGCCAACACTCCAATTAACATTGAATGAAGTGATATTTACTCGCGTGCCGACTGAGTGCCGCCTGTTGCAAGCGTGCAATAGGTTCACCAACAGTGCTCTATTTACTGCCCTCGGTGGTACGCTCGGATGGGAATTCCCGTAAACAAGTATACTGTATACATCATGTACTGAAAAAGCTGATGTTGTTGTGACTCAGCCGGTAGTGAAGATAATCATTGAACCTCGGGGCAGTCCGCCGGCATAGAAAGAAGCAGTTGAATAAGCGCAAGAAAGAACAGCAGTTTTTAGAAGGCGGTCGAAGCAGTCCTCCTGCAGTGACCAGAGATGGCTATTTTTGTTGTATGTCCTTGTTTGATATAATTTTATGCTGGACTTGTGATACAAACTCACGAGTCGTTGGAGTCAGTACCAAGGTTTTCAGCAGCATCTATGTCGAGCCAACTGGATGAATAATCTCTGTTATTCTCTATAAACCATGAACTATGGTGTCACACACATATGTGGTAATGTGCATTTATGTCAGCTCGACATTCTTAAATAGAATTCAACTTGACCTTGTTGAAAGAAGATTACAACCCAACCTCAAACGCTCTCATGGGCGCAGGGTCCCTCGTAGTATCACAATTCGTATCCATATCAAACAATTCTTGAAAGGAAAAGGGGACTATGACAGTGGGTGTTTGGGGGAGGTGTGGGGCACAGATTGTCGCCAAGTTTGCCATTACATTAAAAAAATAACGTCTCTGGTCCCACCGCCACCAAAACCAATCATTGTGGGGCACAGATTGTCGCCAAGTTTGCCTATACATTAAAAAAATAACGTCTCTGGTCCCACCGCCACCAAAACCAATCATTGTGGGGCACAGATTGTCGCCAAGTTTGCCTATACATTAAAAAAATAACGTCTCTGGTCCCACCGCCACCAAAACCAATCATTGTGGGGCACAGATTGTCGCCAAGTTTGCCTATACATTAAAAAAATAACGTCTCTGGTCCCACCGCCACCAAAACCAATCATTGTGGGGCACAGATTGTCGCTAAATTTGCCTATACATTAAAATAAAATAAAGTCTCTGGTCTTACCGCCACCAAAACCAATCATTGTGGGGCACAGATTGTCGCTAAATTTGCATATACATTAAAAAAAAATAAAGTCTCTGGTCCCACCGCCACCAAAACCAATCATTGTGGGGCACAGATTGTCGCTAAATTTGCCTATACATTAAAAAAAAAATAAAGTCTCTGATCCCACCGCCACCAATACCAATCATTGTGGGGCACAGATTATCGCTAAATTTGCCTATACATTAAAAGAAAAATAACGTCTCTGGTCCCACAGCCACCAAAACCAATCATCCAATCGAAACGCTAAGAAGTTGGCGGACTGTTATTTTTTTCCACGCACTGTACAAATCAGAACCACAAGTTTATGCACACCCTATTTGTATGAAAAGACGGGATCGATGTCGATAAAATAACGATACTCAAAGCCACACATCCCACTGGTATTTCACTCCTATTCTTACCTCATGATTATATCGATTTCATCGTCCCCCCCGGGTGAAATATGGCTTGTAATCGAATACTGCTCTTCAGACAAATTTATATCATTATTCCTGCCTTTTATTTCAGTAATCAAAGTTGTTTGTTCAAAGATGTTTGTTCAAAGCTGTTTCTTCAGTTTGAACAAGAGGGAAGGCGATGGCTTAAAGCTCTTCAACCTTACTCGGCAACCAGAGATGTTTGTTTGAGGAGTGGTTCAGTTTTCTCTTACAGTGTGCTTAAATTAGGTCATCTTCCTTTTCTGTGGTTTATCGATATGGTCCATGTCTATTTAGATACTGCTATATTTAGGGCATACACGACAAAAAGATAAAAAAATTATCAACAATTAAGCTAAAAAAAAATGATGTCAATATATTGATTTAATTGTAAAACAGGGATGGTCCAAACCACGTCCCGTGGTCAACATGTAGCCCATGCTGGCGAATTTCACGCGGCCCAGATTGAGAAATATTAACATAAAAACTTATGATTACGATAATTGATAAAGCTCCACGTACAATTTAAACATAATTTAGTTTAATATGAAATATTATTATGTGTCGTTTTAGCACGTTTCTATTTGTAGATTATGTAACGTAGTCTTCTCCCAATCAGAGCAAGTAATGGGTCAATGGGTCATGGATCAATGGGTCAAATGGGTCGCAAAAATTGGATGGGTCACATGGGCCATGGGTCATGATGGATCTGGGTCAAGAACTTGATGGGTCATATGGGTCATGGGTCAAGCTCAGTGACCCATTACTTGCTCTGCTCCCAATACAGACCCCTGGAAGCTACGTACGTCAGCGAGAGATTTGAGTATAGGAAATCTATCTATCTATCTATCTATCTATCTATCTATCTATCTATCTATCTATCTATCTATCTATCTATCTATCTATCTATCTATCTATCTATCTCTCGATCTCTCTATATTTATGTATGTATTTATGTATTTTGAAGTCAACACATTTCACCTTGTGTTATTCACAATGTTTGTAAAACATTCATATCTCTTAATCATAAAAGTTGTACACCATTGTTTACGTGAACAGTAAACGTAAAGATCATGGTATGGTGTATCACACGATCCGATACAGAATCTTTTTTTTTTAAATTCACAGTACATTTTAAAGTGATAGTTTGGCTGCATCACAATAAAGGCCACACCCACCCATGATCGAAACACGACCTCCGGGCCATCGTCTACGTCTGGCATCAGTCCGACTTGAACCCATGACCTGCGCAATGCCATTCGGTCTGATAATCTTAACGATGCCACTCAAAGCAGTCTTTAAAAAATTACGCCTTCCCCACCCACATCCATATGTGTTGAGCCACTTAAAAATGTTTATTGAAAATGTTCAATTAGGATGCGGGCCCTTACACTCTTGGGCGCCCTATCCTCACTACCCCCTTCCTCCTCTCCTGGAACAAGTGTCATGATCTAGCACAGTGTTCCCCGACCTTTTTCTCGCCACGGACCGTAAGCGTTTGATAATTTCACCGCGGCCCACTGGAATGGAAGAATGGAACGCTGATTATTTCTCGTCCATGGAAAGCCTCACAATCACGAGAGAAATAAATAAAAAGGAAATAATTTAAAGTTTGTTGTGCGGCCAAGTAGTGCCGTAGCGACTTAACTCGCGCCCGGGGTACAATACCTTTTTAATACCTTATTAGCGCCCTCCCATTCGAAAAGTGTATAATATTACATGTAAAATATACCGTTTGGCGCCCGTTTTTGAGTAGCCTGATGCCCCCCCTTGCCCACCCCTCGCTACGCCTCTGCGGCCCAGTAACATACGTTCCACGGACTGGCACCGGTCCGCGACCCGGAGTTTGGGGACTACTGATCTAGCACATGTTTTAATGTCCTAAGTGGAGACCAGAGATGAAAAAAAAGGGAGAGAAGGATTAGGGCCCCCTCCCCAGGGTCCCCCTCCCCCATCCCATCCCCCCTTGACAGCCGATGAGAGGTGGTAAGAGGAAGACATCCACTTTACAGAAAGGAAAATTACAAGACAAAAAAATAAAAGCCACAATGATCAAAAACTCTAAAGCCGGTGCAAGCCGCTTTGGATCAGATCGACTCTTGAACATCGTGTGTTACCTAAAATCAATTATCGCCGTCTTTTTGTGCTAAACTTTGCATTATGCATACGTTGCTGAAATCTCCGGAGAGAGAAAGAGGAACATAAAAAAAAGAGGGGGGGCAAATACAGAGTTATTGCTGCCTTTAAACTTCGTCCCCCCCCCTCCAACCCCAGCCATTTCCAAACAACTTTATATTCGTTGTCTTTTTTCCTTAATGTTCGCTCCCCTCCTCTCCACCGAAACTCTCCATCCCCGCTCCACCCCATATCCACTCCTCCATTCTGTGAGTGAATCTCATGATTCACTCTTGATGGAAACATTTTTTGGAGTCGCCAGAAGCAGTTGGGGTAAACACAAAATTTCAACTCTTGGTAAGCACCCTTCATTTTTTTTTGAGGGGAGGGGGGTTTAACTCCCCCACCCACCTCTCTCCCCTTTATCGTCTGTTTAGAAGAAACATGTGAAGGTCAACGCAGGGTTGTAATGAAATTGATGTTTAATGGATTGTGTATAGTTTCGAATAAATTTGAATAGGTTTGGAGGAAAGAAAACACAGTTTCGTATTTTTTTGAGCACGTGTTTCATGAATAATATTACTTTATGTCTTTAAATCTAATGCTTCCAATACAAAAGTGTTGTTTAATACAACAACATACACGCCAGTAATATTGGGGTATCGAGAGAATGTTAAACTACAAGTTCAGACATTAAATTATATCTACAGTGTTCCAGAAAATAATAAACCCGTCAGAAAAAAGATTAGAGTTTGTTTATATCTAACAGACAAACGTTTAACGTCTTCCTTTCATGAAATGAAAATTAACTACATAAAATCTATATAAATAATAACGGTGTGGGTTCTGCGTTAAATCGAAAGTAAAGAGTTAATACAACAGTATCCCAGTTTAAAATCGTTATACGTAAACAATAGTAATAAAAATCATGAAAAAATCGTATCTGTCCGAAATCAGAAATAGCCTAGCCTACTGATCAAAACTAAGGGAATATAACTCTATGCAAAGGTCGTGCAGGGTACAGCTAGTGTCACTATAAATACATGCCATTACTGTAATAAGTCTAAGTACCAGCACTTGCATTCATTGGCGGATTTGATTTAAATCCGTAAGTGGCCACTCCATTAAAATATAAAATTTCAATTTATTTTCAAACTCGCTTTTTGAAAAAGGAAAATTATTTTTTTTTAAAACAGAACATATCTCAAATAGTGTTGATTCATTTCGTAATACTACAACTTGTATTTCTTTAACTTTATGAGGTTTATATTTGACTTCATGATGTAGGACTTTTACTACATTTTGTATGTCTTTTACTGTATACCGTATGTCTTTTATAAGATGTTATATTTCTTTTAAAACATGTTGTATGCATTTTCCTACATGTGGTATTATTTCCCTACATGTTGTATGCCTTTCACTACATGTTGTATGTCTTTCCCTAAATGTTGTATGTCTTATCCTACATGTTGTATGCATTTTACTACAGGCCGCATGTCTTTTACTACATGATGTAGGTCTTTCACTACATCTTGTATGTCTTTCCCTACATGTATTTATTATCCTAGATGTTCTATGTTTTAGCCTACATGTTTTATGTCTTTCACTACATGTTGTATGTCTTTTGCAACATGTTGTATGTCTTTTAAAACATGTTGTATGTCGCTCACTACATGTTGTATGTCGTTCACTACATGTTGTCTTTCATTACATATTGTATGTCTTTTACTACATGTTGTGTATATTTCTGTGATAATATTAGTTATTATTAATTTTTTTTAAATAATAAAAAATTTAAAGATTTGTGTTATCGAATCTCCTGGTTGATTAAAATGGTAATAATAATTTGTGTTTATATTGTTTCTTCAGAAAATAGATCCCATTACTCGATAATCCCAACACACACACACACACACACATACACACACTACACTAGTTCTCACGTGACTTCTAATGTCCATCTTAATTTTGATTTACAATTTGATTTTCAGTACAACACAACTAAACTTAAACATGAAAAAAAAAAATGAGTTAATTAAATAAATTTTATTATCACTGCTGGGATTTAAAAGGTGGGTAAATTTTGTACGTCACTGACGAGACTGATTTGATTTCAAAGTTTTTAAAGAACTAATCCGTATTGAATAATTACTATATATAAGAACAACTATAGTGGTAAATATGTATACATTTAATCCTTTCTATACAGTTGTGTACTTTATATGAGTACTTTTACGTGTGATTCATCTGGGCAGTAGTGTTTGTATGAAGATCATTCATATAGTTTATTGAGGGGGGATAAAAGGAAAGTTTATGTATGAAATGCTGCCCATATATTTATAATAAGTAAGTTTAAATAACAGAATCACCATATCTATCTATCTATCTATCTATCTATCTATCTATCTATCTATCTATCTATCTATCTATCTATCTATCTATCTATCTATCTATCTATCTATCTATCTATCTATCTATCTATCTATCTATCTATCTATCTATTTTTCTGTCTGTCTGTATGTGTATCATTAATCTATCTAGCTATCTTTCTGTCTGCCTGTCTATCACCTATCTACTTATCTGTCTCATCTAACATTTGTCTGTATATCTCTCTGTCAATTACCCCCCTCCCTCCCTCACGTATCCATATTTCTTGCCTGTCTTTATATTTATAAAACGTACAAAATAAAAACAACGTGAACCATTTTACAAACTCCTCCAACAACAGCACTGTTATGTTATAATTTTTGAGCATCCTCAAAAACTTCACACTCGACTACCAGCAGCCATGACTGGTCAGTTCACATTCACCAGTAATCGACTTCGTCCACCCCATGTACGGGTATCACACATTTACCCGTATTCGACTTCGTTCACCCCCCCCCCCCCTGAAACATTCTGATCACACATCAGTTGGTTTGAACTTTTTTAGACATTATGAAAACGAACAATTCCATCGTTATGTGTATGTGTATATCGATCATTTGTTTGTGCGATTACGATACCGACAAGTTGAGAGTGACACCCCCTCCTCCTCTTCCCCCCCCCCAACTCCACCATTACGTCTACCACAGTTAAAAAAAAAAGGGGGAGAGAAATATCACTAAGACCCCCAAACAAACAAAAAAAAACGAAGCAATCCTGGGTTGTCTACCCGTTGCTGAAAAATATTTCCCCCTCCACCACCCCTTCACCCAGAATCCACAAAGAAGCAAAAAAAAGGGGGGGTGGGGGTTAGAGTGGTAGCCAGTGGGGTGGGGGGGGGGGGGGGGGGGGTGGGGGTATGAAGGGAGGGAAAGGGGGGGGGGGGGATAGAGGGGGAGAGAGGGGGGGGGGGGGTAGAGTGGAGGTAGGGAGGGGGGTGGGGGAGAGGAAGGGGGGGGGGGGGGGAGAGTGGAATAGAGGGGGGGGGGGGGGGGGGGGGAGGGAGGGGGGGAAGGGGGGGGGGGGGGGGGTGGGAGGGGGGGGGGGGGGGGAGGGGGGGGGGGGGGGGGGGGGGGGGGGGTGGGGGGGGAGGAGGGGGGGGGGGGGGGGGGGGGGGAGGAGGGGGGGGGGGGGGGGGGGGGGGAGGGGGGGGGGGGGGGGGGGGGGGGGGGGGGGGGGGGGGGGGGGGGGGGGGGGGGGGGGGGGGGGTGGGGGGGGGGGAGGGGGGGGGGGGGGGGGGGGGGGGGGGGGGGGGGGGGGGGGGGGGGGGGGGGGGGGGGGGGGGGGGGGGGGGGGGGGGGGGGGGGGGGGGGGGGGGGGGGGGGGGGGGGGGGGGGTGGGGCGGTGAGGCTGAGGGTAAGAGACGTTATGAATTAAACATTGCTTTAATGCCCGAAGAATAAACGTGTTTGTGTGTGTGTGTGTGTGTGTGTGTTATTTGTGTTTATGTGTGGAAAAGAGACCCATGGGTGTGTCCGCCTATAACTGTGTATGCGCGACTGGGAAAAGTGACCCATGGGTGTGTCCGCCTATAACTGTGTATGCGCGACTGGGAAAAGTGACCTATGGGTGTGTCTGCCTATAACTGTGTATGCGCGACTGGGAAAAGGGACCCATGGATGTGTCCGCTATAAATGTTTATGCGCGACTGGGAAAAGTGACCCATGGGTGTGTCCGCTATAAATGTGTATGCGCGACTGGGAAAAGAGACCCATGGGTGTGTCCGCCTATAACTGTGTATGCGCGACTGGGAAAAGTGACCCATGGGTGTGTCCGCTGTAAATGTGTATGCGCGACTGGGAAAAGTGACCCATGGGTGTGTCCGCTATAAATGTGTATGCGCGACTGGGAAAAGTGACCCCTGGGTGTGTCCGCCTATAACTGTGTATGCGCGACTGTGTTTTTTTGTTTAAATTAAAAATGAAAAGGTTCATCTTCAAACCAAAACAATCCACAGTCATTAAGGTCAGACCTTTGCTACAGGTCATTTTCGTCCGAAACGACGGAATCATTATTACTAGATCTGGGGATATGATTTGATTTTATTCTCTAAATGGACTTTGAACAGACATAAAATATAAATAAAAGCATGGTGGTGTTGGGGCTCTGGACAGGGTTAGGGATATCACAGAACATTAAGAATCCATTAGATCACAGGAAATGAACATATTTCTGGACTGGGGATGGATCGTTTGAAATGCCTTGATCAAAGCAATGATAAAGAATATTAAAAGGTTAGATCTATCACTTAGTAGACCTGCATAATCGTCCAAACATTGAAATCTATGATGTCAGGAAGTGGGTAGCGTGAGTTTGAGTGTGTGTGTGTGGGGGGGCTGTGGTACCAATATGTTTCCTTAGACCAGTAGTCTCCAACCTCCGGGACCGCAGACCGGTACCGGTTCGTGGATCAAATGGTACTGGGAGGCCCAAGAAATGTTTAACTATTTCCTTTTTGTTTATGTCCTTCGTGGCATTGTAATTCAAAACAATATAATCAACTACCCCTCCCCAGCGGTCAGCGGCTGAAATTATCAAACCGTTGACCGGTCCGCGGGGAGAAAAAGGTTGGAGACCACCGTCTTATACTATCTGTTTTAACCTTCGACCTCTTGATTCAGAATGGTAGAGTAGTGGTCTAACTAACATAGGTTGTTTAAGAATTCAGTGTAGCGGGGAGGGGGGAGGGGTTGTATAGTGGTAGTCGTCTACCATGTAGCAGTTCAAAGGATCTAAGACAGCGGCTCTCAACCATTTTCGCGAGTGTACCCCAAAGGGTGCGAAAGTATGTCGAGGCACTCTGATGGTACCCCTGACACCTAAGTTCGCAAATAAATGTATTTACGTTCATAATGGAATGTATTTACCTGACTGACGCGATATTTGGGCACGGGGATTAGTGACGAGTCACGCATCACACACTACGTAGCCCTAGATAACATTTCCCGTACCCCTTGGGGTACGCGTACCGCCGGTTGAGAACCGCGGATCTAAGATATATACTTCTCATCTTTACAGGAACTTCTGTGATAAAAGTAAACTCGTTTCATCTGGTGTTATTTAAAATATATGTATGACTATATTTCTTCTATAGGCTTGATTATTTATTGTTTAGTGAGTTAGAATTAAAATAAATTAAATTAGTTCAAATTAAATAATTGTATAGTGGATACAACATTTATATCACTTAAACATGACCACTTGTCAGATGCAGAAAACGTAAACAACTCAGCATGGTATTTTACGAAGACATCGATACACAACCGGAAGTGGAAGACAGAAAGTCAGACGTCACGTCTTACTATTGTCTGAGAGGCATGCAGTTTTGCATTGTAGCTGAATGTCTCTGGGAGTCAGCAGAGTGCTTTCATTTGATCATGCTGAGTCAGATACCGAGTGTGCTGGTAACAAATTGAGTCAGATACAGAGTGTGTTGGTCAACATTTATATCACTTAATCCTAAAAACCGTTTCGCGTGGCCAGTGGTCAGTTACTGAAAACATAAAGAACAATGCATGGTATATACAATATACGTACATGAATATGTGCAATGTATGTACATGAATCTGTCAAATATATGTCAAATATATGTACATGAATCTGTCCAATACATGTACATGAATCTGTCCAATGAACGCAGATCGTCCTCACTTACCGAGCAGCAGTCCCTGAACCTCTGGGCGTCTGTGGGCGTGGAGAAGTTTAGCCCCCACTCGCAGTGGCTGGCAGTGTCCCTCCAGTGGACGAAGCATTCCGTGGCCGGACATATGATGGTACCTGGACAGAGGAGATGAACAATGTCAGTCCATGTGACACACACACACACACACACACACTTTCTAGCTACATCAGGCTAGTCAAAAGGAGATGCCGAAAACAGTAGACGGTTATTAAGCTATGTGTAAGTTTATAAACAATGAAACAGTTAATACAATTATAATGATGTCTCATTACACAGCATGTTAATTTAAATAGCATGTAGGAACAAATTAATAATATAAAACCGAACTTGAAAGTTTTAAAAAATGTACAAAAAACAAATAAAAAAAAACTTCTAAAATAATCGGATCTCAGCGGTTCTTAACTTTTGGACTCGACTGTACCCCATAGGATGCGATATATGTTTGCGGGTAGCCCTCAAAGCTATACAAACTGGCGATCTTCTTCAAATTCTTGGTTGTTTAAAGGAAAATTATATATCGTTGTGTAACCCTGCATAAACTTTCCCGTACCCCTTGGGGTACGCTTACCATGGGTTGAGAACATCGAGACTAACTAGTACAAAAAATAATCTCCTTAGATCGTAGAAATATTTATTGAAAATTATATTGACTAAATAAGAAGCATTTAGGTATCTTCAAACCAAAGCGAATTTCGCGTATCTAGGTAACTCGCGAAATTCGCCCCTCTTTCGCGGCAATGTATTTATATGGAGATGCTCAAACCGCGGAGAATTTCCGCAGAGGTGCAGAGAAATTTCGCGGCATCGCTTCTTGCAGTGTTTTCTTGCGTTTCACGAGTGTAAACAATCCAAAATGGCTGCCTAGAAACGTCGACTCAAATGAAAATCAGGGTTAAAATTAATATAAATGTCTTAAAATTAACAAATAAGACTTACATTTATATATAGAAACATGAATTATATCAGATTATACCAAAAAGTAAGTGTTTTTTTTTTTCACTTTTTACTTGTAAAATACAATAACAGTAGAACATGTTTAATAAGAAGAAAATGTCTGCCGACGTCTACAAACAAAAAAAAGAAAATTTAAAAAATCATTATTTCCGGTCGGCTGACGCCCACTTTCGCTTCGCCTAGGTGTAGCGAGGGTTTTTTGCGCTTAGAAAAATTTCACGTGAGAAATAGCGCAGCGGAAAGTTTCGCTTTGGTTTATAGATACCTTTATCATTTATTTGCTGCAGTTTGTCAACAAATTTAGGTTAATGATAGTCTGCCAGTATTACTTGTTTCAGTTAGCAATGAAAAGAGTTGAAAGACTTACTTAAGTCCAGAATAAATCTTTGTATACTTTGATTTTTTTTTTTCATTTGTAAACTTCAAGAGCAACCATTTCTCACTGACAAAGGGTGGCGTGGGGAGGGGGGCATTTCGCCTAACTGCTAAGTTATATCAGAATATGGAAAACGATGGTTTAACCCAAAGTTCAGGGGCTCCTGATAAATCTTTAGGTGGCGGCGAACCATGCACCATTCCATTACTTTGATGTAAGATATAAGTTGCGTCCCATCCATTCTCTCTCTCTCTCCCCCCCCCCCCCATCCCGTTCAGAACTCCCTCTCCTTCAGTCTGACATTTGGAGACGGTGTATACTAAAACTGTGACTAAAATGATTGGTTGATCGAAATAAATTAAGTGCTATCGTTTAAACGTAGAAGGGTTTCTTATGGACAGGTCATCTAGGTGGCTGGGGGGGGGGGGGGTTTCCACTTATAAGATTGCCCCCCCCCCATATCGGCCTTTTAATTCTTGCGCTGACCTAAAATGACATAATAGCTTGAAAAGGGGGGGGGAGATAAGATGGAACCTAATTGTTATAGGTTACAACGGGGTCCAAGAGTCTCAGGCGACTGCCTTCGCATCCATTTTGCTTAGCGACCCCAAAAGTACTTCTTTCTAAGGTCTCAAAATGTAAACGCATACTTCTATAGGGCCCCGTAGGTATTTTTCCTTGCCCCCCCCTCCAACGACGTAATAACGGCTCTGCATGTGGAAAATCTACTTCCAGTTGTTCTAGTATTAAAGTCAAGACAAATAGAATTAATATAATCGATGACGTTACATGCTGGAAGTTATTTCTGCTTGCTGCCAGACACTTAAAAAAAAAAGGATTCTCCATGCGCACGAAGACATCGATACTCAACCGGAAGTGGAAGACGGAAGGTCAGGCGTCACGCCTTACTGTCGTCTGAGAGGCAGACGTAAAACAGACTTGCAGTATTGCTGCATGTGTCTGGGAGTCAGCAGAGTGCTTTCATTTGATCATACTGAGTCAGATGTGTGTTGGTAACAAATTGAGTCAGATACACAGTGTGTTAAATGTAACTTACGTGTACTGCTTCGCTACGGTTTTGTCTCATTTTATATTTCATTCTAAGATATTAGGTCAGTGATGAGCAAATCTATTCAACCTCGGTAACAACGGGCTCTCTAATTTGACAGAAGTCACAATTTGAACAAAATGTAAGCGTCATTTATGTAAACGAGTGTAGCAGAGAGTGGGCCAGATCACACAGCCTGACGGGCCATTCCTGGCCCGCGGGGCACTCTTGGGAACGTTTCACTATAACAGAATTATGATATTTGTCTCATTATTAGAATAAACGTCTAGGCACCATATTCACCGGCGTTTGATTGGACCATATTCGCCGGCGTTTGATTGGACCATACAGGCCCGTAGCCAGGTCAAAGTAAGCAGGGAGGCACCAATACCCAGCAAGGGGGCACCTTCTCATTTTAGTTACTTTTTCTTTATTTTTTCCTTCTTTTTTAAGCGGGGGGGGGCACACCTAGCGGGCCTGGGGGGGGGGAGGCACGTCCCCCCAGTGCCCCCCCCCCTTGGCTACGGGACTGGGACCATATTAGCCGGCGTTTGATTGGACCATATTCGCCGGCGTTTAGGATTGTGTTTCATCATCAGAGCACTAATACCTCTTCGAGTTTTCACTCTAAACCAGAGGTCGCCAAACTAACGCCCGTGAGGTCATCAGGTCCTCCGACTGTACTTGAATTTCCTTAATAGAACGTATACACCACGATAATGTGTAATATAATTTGAAATTGATAATGATTATGCGGCCCGCACTTGTCACATGTTCATCTATGCGGCCCACAGTGAAAAAAAAGCTTAGCGACCATCTGCTCTAAACTAAAATTATTTCTATATCTCATTGAATGATTTCAGCCAGTAATCTATTTTTTGAACGATGTTTATCAGTTGTACATTACGGAAATGGTTTTCAACCGATTGGAAGTTTCACAGCACCGAACTTGAACATTTTTTCCAGCGAAACGCCAATTTTTAAACTTTTATCACCCGTGGACTAATTACAATAAAAAGTATATTTAAAAAAAAAAATTCACAATTAAATGCAAGCAGGCAGTTGGCAGGTCATTCTTTTTCTTACGAAACTATTTTAATTGGATTTGTTTTGTTTTCTACGCGGAACACTTAAAGTTGCTCCGCGGAACACTTAAAGTTGCTCCGCGGTACACTTAAAGTTGCTCCGCGGAACACTGAAAGTTGCTCCGCGGAACACTTAAAGTTGCTCCGCGGAACACTGAAAGTTGCTCCGCGGCACACTTAAATTTACTCCGCGGAATATCATTTTTCCAATGGGCTACTGGCTAAAGCTGTAGTTCAGATCAATAATTTAGTTTTTTTTCCTCTTCAGAATTCTCACTCGGCCCGTGAAGTAATATGAATAAGATAAACTCCCCACACTTCCAGAATGAACACAATTTATCACCTTTTAGAACTCACTAGAAGGATACGTTGACTGTCAAGGTCATCGGCTGGATCTGCTAACGTCGAACGTGAATGGAATGACCACAGACTGTATATTGGACAGTAACGGCCAATGATGAAGTCGAAAAAAAAAATGGGTAAATAAAATATAGAGATATGATGGCGAAGACGGACTTGGATAAATTGACCACTGGTCAGTTTCCGCCAGCGTAGTACTACTCTTGTTAAATGTTGGCAGTTATGGCCAGGATAGTTTTTTTCTTTTCTTACGTCTGTCCATCTATTTATCGATCGTTCTGCGCATGTCCAGTTTTAGCGCCCGGAAGACGAGGGCTTACGGTATTTTCTGCGCTCTACAACTCAGACATAATACATTTAAAGTCTGTCTAGACAATTTGCCTCTGTCCCATGAAAAAACTATCTATCTATCTATCTATCTATCTATCTATCTATCTATCTATCTATCTATCTATCTATCTATCTATCTATCTATCTATCTATCTATCTATCTATCTATCTATCTATCTATCTATCTATCTATCTATCTATCTATCTATCTATCTATCTATCTATCTCTATCTATCTATCTATCTATCTATCTATCTATCTCTATCTATCTATCTATCTATCTATCTATCTATCTATCTATCTATCTATCTATCTATCTATCTATCTATCTATCTATCTATCTATCTATCTATCTATCTATCTATCTATCTCTCTCTCTCTCTCTCTCTGTATTTCATCTCTTTATTTATCCCTTTCACAGCACAGCAAATTCACACTTTTCTTTCAGTAAACATTCTTAAAATACAATTTAAATCTATCTTCTAACTGTTACAAACCCATCGTTAACCTTCATCTAGTTATCACCTATTTATCTATCTCTGTCACACCACAACCTATTCCCACATAAATTTTTTTTTAGTTAACACACTTAAAATACTAACCAAAATCAATCTTTTTAACTGTTACAAAACCATTATAAACATTGACCGAGTTATTCTGATCTCTCACACGCACCCACGCGTCATAGTTATGAATATTTCACCTGGTGCTGAAAGGTGAAGACAGGAGTTCTATTGTTTCTATTTCCGGGTCAAACTAGGGGAAACACCGGGATTTTTTTTTCTCTTCTTTCTTAAAACAAATGTCCAGACTAGAGTAGTGTTGTTTTCGTCGACGAGAACTAAAACTAAAACTAAAATTAGCAGCAAGACTAAAACTAGACGAAAACTGAAATTATTACAGAAAAAACGAAATAAAAACTGAAACTAAAATATAGTGTTGCTTTCGTTCACGAAAACTAAAACTAAAACCTTAGCTTACGAAAATGTTGACTTTTCGTCAACGAGAACTAAAACTAAAATTAGAAGCAAGACTAAAACTAGACGAAAACTAAAATTATTACAGAAAAAAACGAAATAAAAACTGAAACTAAAATATGACCTGGGACTAAAACAACACTAGACTAGAGTGTCCTTTATGAATTGGTGCTGGCATACAATCACAACCCAGATTTATTAAAGAATAGACATTTATCACTACAAAGCCAGACCACGTCATTAATATAATTCGATCAATTTAATGGGGGAAAAAATTGAGGAATAATTTATAATCAGTCAATCATCTACAAATTTCATTGATAATTCATTTCGATCTAAACGTTTTCCAGAATTATTCATCAATTTACATTGACACATTCTACGTACGCAGTAGATATATAAAAACGCAGATGAAATCAATAATCAATAATTTATTTAGGAATTGATGGATCTACAGACTTTATTACTAACTAATCCATTGACCCTTTAATTTACAAATACAATACTCGTTCTTTTTGTCCGGGGAGAGGGGTATACAACCGTTATATTATTCCGGGGCCACAAAGTTAAAGTGGGCCCATTCTGTAGAGTAAACTAGCGTGGGTGGCGCACGGGTGGATCCGTAAATTGCCGCCCCATTTCCATGTTAAACTGTACACAGGTGGTGGTGAAAATCCCTTGTATTAAATAAGGAAAATGAAGTGCCGCCCGGGGCGGACCGCCCCCTCAGCACCTTCCTTTTTACGCCACTGGGCCCTTATAAAGGTCCTCATGTCTTATACTTTGTACAGTATAAAGCAGAAAACTTGCTTCATATTAACACGTATCTCGTACATATATTTATATTACGTATCAAATTGAATCTATTGTTGTCAGAAGACAAATAATAAAACACTCGCATGCATGTTGGTCATAAAGCCGTTTATGTACATGCCCCCCTCCCCCCACATTGCTTTTTTTTGCATTAGGGCCACCAAGCCATCTTTGTTCCGGGGCCCGGATTTTCTTCCTAAATAACGGCTAAAACAAATCGAAATCCAATCACCATTTCAATCACCATAGTATAATCAATAATTCACCAATGTCTACTCACACTTGTCAGTATCATTCAACGGTGACAGAACCACACATTTAAATACAGACAATCATTCACCACCTTACACTTTAGTGTGTGAAAAGATCTATCTATCCATCCATCCATCCATCTATCTATCTATCTATCTATCTATCTATCTATCTATCTATCTATCTATCTATCTATCTATCTATCTATCTATCTATCTATCTATCTATCTATCTATCTATCTATCTATCTATCTATCTATCTATCTATCTATCTATCTATCTATCTATCCATCCATCCATCCATCCATCCATCCATCCATCCATCCATCCATCCATCCATCCATCCATCCATCCATCCATCCATCCATTCATCCATATAACTATCTATCTATCTATCTATCTATCTATCTATCTATCTATCTATCTATCTATCTATCTATCTATCTATCTATCTATCTATCTATCTATCTATCTATCTATCTATCTATCTATCTATCTATCTATCTATCTATCTATCTATCTATCTATCTATCTATCTATCTATCTATCTATCTATCTATCTATCTATCTATCTATCTATCTATCTATCTATCTATCTATCTATCAACACCAAGTGAAGTCTAAAAATAAATTTAAATCATCAGTAAATTTAATTTTCTTTCATTTTGCTTTACAAACACGAAGATTTATTAGTTTTAATAACTGCCATCTGATAACACCTGCTTGCGTTTCAAGTATATCATCATTATATATATTTATATATATATATATTGTACTGACCCAGCACGTTATAACAGTCAATAAAAAGTTGAACTGATATTAAGACTATAGAACGCAGTATGAATAAAAATCGATAAATTTTCAATTTAGACATTGTTAATTGTCGAAGATCCTGTCCTGAACGTAAGACCAGCATGACACATTGGATACTAGTGATAAACAGTAGGGAAACTAGACTCACTACCAGTGGTGAATGACAAGTGGGTATTTTGAACAGTTGCTTTAGATAAAAGCATAAAAGTGTTCCGATGTACGGGGATTAGAACTCAAGAAAAACATCTTGGGATTGAGTTTGCTATAAAAGCAAAGTCAAGTCACCCGGAAAATTGAGTAGGTTCATCCAGTGGTTTATGTCGACATTTCGGTTTCCCCTTACGGGGGTGAGATAAATCACAAAGGATGAGATCTTTTAGATCCTATAAAACACTAATGGGACTTTTTTATGGTGTCCTTCTTTCATTCCTACCATAGACGATAGTGCAATGGCCATGTAGGCACCACAAGAGATATAACTGGGACTTTAGCCATGACCTGAAAAATTCCATTGGTCCTCACTGGAGATCGAACCAGGGACCCTCAGATCGACAGTCGGACTTTTTACCACTCGACCATCCGTCCGCCTACCACAAATTGTATCAACAACGACCTCCTCCTAAGAGCCTATACAACAACCTTAGTTTTTGTAGAACATCCAATTATGTAAATCTGCTATTACAACACCAAAAGCACCACCAGTAAAGTGGAATTCCGGGTGACAGGACGCCGCCTCCCACCCCCACTAATTTTATCACCCTAAACTTAAGTTTTTTCTGGGTAAGGGTAGAATAGGCAGATACCTAAGACAGCCCATTACCTAATAGGGCGTGTATGCCATTCTTTATCACCTTTTAGGCTCTTTTACACTCATTTCATTAAATAATGATTACTTTATCCCATATAAAGCTCTTTTACACTCATTTCATAATATAATAATTAGTTCTTTATCCCCTATAAAGCTCTTTTACACTCATTTCATTAAATAATGATTACTTTATCCCCTATAAAGCTCTTTTACACTCATTTCATAATATAATAATTACTTCTTTATCCCCTATAAAGCTCTTTTACACTCATTTCATATACGGTATATAAAATAATTACTTTATCCCCTATAAAGCTTTTCCTATAATTTTATGGAGACTTACCTGGCTGAGTGATTTTGACGTCGAAGATTTTTTCCACTTGCCGGTTGTACGCCGTGATGTGGAACACGGTGCTGGGCGTGTCCTCGATGCACGAGATGTTCACCGGAACTACGTCATCGGACACGCGCTCCCATCTCATGTAGTCTCCATCTCCGTGGACCCGAAACACATCCGCCCATAGCCTAACCAAGACGAGAAATAATACAAATAAAATAAAATAAAGGAATAAATAAAGGAATATGTGTATGCAAATAGAGAAAGACGAATGTAAAAAAAAAAATCGTGATGTGAATGCGTATCGAAAAAAAATGAACCAAATTTGTCCTCACTATAACTCAAAGAGAATAATAAATTCGGTTAAGATGATTGGATAACATCAACATCACGTGATTTGTGTGGGAGAAACAAAATAAATTGAAAAAAAAAAGGGGGGGGACAACAGAGAGATAACAAACAAAAAACATGACTTTAAGAGGACTGGTGGGGGAATATTTGTTCTGATCATGGAAAAGGTGTCAATAGAACAAGAATTTAGAATAAGGAATTAGAACAAAAAATTAAGATAAGGAATTAGAAAAAAAACTTAGAACAAGTAATTTGAACACAAAATTAAATTTAGAAGGATGAATTAGAACAATAATTTTGAACAAGAATTTAGAACGAAGAATTAGAACAAAAAATTAGAGCAAAAATTTAGAACGAGGAATTAGAACAATGAATTAAAATTCACATGATGTGGTGACATCTAAAAAGTGGGATTTGAGGAGTAAGTGTTTCGGGACAAGTGAAAAATAACGAATAAAGACATTAAGAGACTGAACTTGTAGTATTGGGAAATTTACAAATAGTTTCGAAATCATTACCACGAAATGCATGAAGCAGTTGATTTGTACATGTTTTGATTTGATTTAAACTTAGTCAATGATTCTTCGATACTTAACAGTCAATTTAGTTTATGAATTAAAAGCTTTAACTTGTACATTTTGAAAAAAAAAAAAGTATTTGAAGTTTTAAACCAGGGTCGCATAAACTGCTATTGTATGAATGGAAAAAGACGACCATGACAGAAATATGACTGTAAAAACCCAGATTCATTAAAAGATATGAAGAAAACTAAATCTAATCATGGTGGCCATAACTGGCCATAACTAGAACACGAGGCAACAAATTTTCTATCAGGGGCAGATCTTAAGATTGGAGTGCATAAATCTCAACGCATCAAGCATAAAGAGCCCCCGCACAAATGTTCCCTCTCATCTTCCAAACACAGTGTGCGGCCAAAGATAAATTTGGTGCGCAAATAAAATGGTCTAAAGACCTGCAACGAAACATGAGTGTGTTCTGTTGTGATTTCCGTGCACAGCGGACCCCCCTCCAAACACACACTTCAGTATCCTATGTGCAATTTAGATCCCAATTAAATATATTCATGTATTTTTGATTAGGGGCCCCACAAACTTGAGTTACCGGAAATACGTTTCGTGACCCAGTAGAAATATTGTTTCGTTTCGCAAAAAAAAAAAAAAAACTTTTTTTTATATTACCTAACCACCAATTTAGATAAAAGTGTCATTAATTCTATAGATTATTTTTTTTTTCCATTTTACTTTTGCAAATTTTTTTTTTCAGTTCTCACATATGGAGAAGTTTTAATTGTAATTAATAGAATTCTCGTTCGTTTAAATACATGTTTAATTTCATTTCATGGCCCACCAGAAATTCGCCCGCGAGCCACTGGTGAGTCGTAATCCACACTTTGAGAACCACTTAATTAAAGTAAATTTTTAAATCATCAATTGACTCTTTACAAGTTTTATCAATTCATCAATTGACTCTTTACAAGTTTTATCAGATCATCAATGGACTCTTTACAAGTTTTATCAAATCATCAATTGACTCTTTACAAGTTTTATCAAATCATCAATTGACTCTTTACAAGTTTTATCAAATCATCAATTGACTCTTTACAAGTTTTATCAAATCATCAATTGACTCTTTACAAGTTTTATCAAATCATCAATTGACTCTTTACAAGTTTTATCAAATCATCAATTGACTCTTTACAAGTTTTATCAAATCATCAATTGACTCTTTACAAGTTTTATCAAATCATCAGTTTACTCTTTACAAGTTTTATCAATGAAAGTGATCAGGTGCACAGCGGTGGATGGGTCTCAAGATTCGCGTAATCGCCATTTAAAGAAAATGTTTGGTTAGCACAGCGCCCAGCCGCCTTTACTTCCCCAACTTAAGTCATGTGCCCATTTAAGGCTGGGGGAACGTTAAAAAAATTTAACCAACTTTCACCAGGACCTGGGAAAATTCCTTTGGTTCTTCACCGAGGATCGAACCCGTGATCTCAGGTCAGCTCGGCAGTCGAGCGCTCTACTTCGCCGGCCACCTGACCCTCTTGTGTTCGCATAGAGAGTCCAATTTAATTTGGATAGTCCTTAAACCGTTTTTATTCAGTTCGTTTTTAAAGACTAATTGAGTGATGAATCTCGACCTGTAAAAAAGAGAGCCTTTTCTTTCATCATTCTAAACGGCTTCATAATATCTAGATCTGGATGTCAATTATGAAAGTTAGCAACTTTTTATCAGAGACCGCAGTGATTGATTGGTTACCGCCACAATCACACGGGTTTCAATATCTCAGAATTGTTAAAAATAAAATTCTTTGGGAGTTACGGGAAACCATATTGTGTTAAGGACGGCGCAGAGAAATTAATATTTTAGGATTATAAAATATATCTTTAAAAAATGTCCTTCAGCGCCATCTATCCCCCTTCATAAAGACTTAAATTCATCGAGACGCTATAACAAAATCTATTCACATGAACCTACTCATTATACAGCACACCCAAGTTACCAAGAGGACAGATTTCTGGGTCAGTGGACAAGGGAGATGAATACCATTGATTTACGTAACTTTCTTGTTTTTTTCTCTAGCCAGAGTGACTGAACTTGTTTTCTGTCTTTCTTTACCTTTTTCCCTTCTGTTTCTTCTTTTACATCTTTCCTCTTCGTGTTCATGGAATGTCTTTAAGAAAATGGATGTAGTCGAACCAACGGCACGTGCGTGCGTGACATCACTTCGTACTTTAAAAGGTGACCTCATGCAGGGAGTTAAAAAAAGAGAGAGAGAGACAGAGGGTGTGTGTGGTGGTGAGTTGGGGGGGGGGGTTAGAAGAAAGTGAAAGAAAGCCACTAGTAGGGCTGCTCAGAAGTTTGATGATGGTTTCCGAAATGATTGACCTCGTCAGACATTTTTTGGCTTGTACTCATGTTGTCAAGGAAACCATTGGCCGTAAGTTGGGGCGGGGGACGGGGGAAGGAGAGTAATTTTCATTGAGTTAAAAAAGGTCATACTTGATCTTGAGTGAAATAGAGAAACAAAATGTTGGAATTTTAAAACGGAACAAATCAATATCGTATCGATACTTTCACAAGACTTATGTTTAGTTGCATAAATACAGACAAAATAAATAAATAAATGAATAAAACAACATTAAGCGTGTTTTACTTTAGATAGGGTGAGTCTGAAGTCCCATTGAACCCGGGACTAGGTCCCGTTTTGGCTTCCCAGATAGAATGTCTCTGTCGATAGTTTTTAATCTGACACTGATATGACTGAGGCTCTCAACCGGTGATACGCGTACCCACAGAAAGGGTCACGCAGGGGTTACGCAGTGACACAGAATGTAAAGAGGGTCGCCAATCCGCCGTGAGACTTATCACCTAACCACGTGACCCAAGTATCGCGTTAGCAAGGTGAGCACAATCCGTTATGAAAGTAAGTACATTAGCGCGCATCCGTTGATGTACAGTCACGAAAAATGTCTGAGAATCACTGTTATATGAGGTATTAGTAAGTTAGTCTCAGAAACACTTCTGGTGCTTTATTGATTGTAATTTTACTGTGATCTCTGATGAACACAACTCAAGAGTTCTGTGCATCCATAATATACAGCTTGAAATATTCACTTATGGATGTGTGAATAGCTATTAATAAGAGCGTATCTTTAATTCAAATTCCATGAAAATGTTCAGCTTTGGCGGCTGAGCAGAAAGGGAAAGAGGGGAGGGGGAGGTGTAGCTCCCATAATTATGAAGGCTGTCCCCCCCCCCTGCACAAATAAAACGCCCGATTCATCCAAGGGTACCCCCTAAGAAAAATTCTGGTCACTGTAAATTAGGAATACGCAATTCTTTACAGTTTCGTTGTTCTGCTCACACACACACACTAATTCAGATGCACACACACACACAAAGAACCATCAACCGACTGTAAAGAAAATATATGTATTTACATGAGTCTAATGACATATGGATTGTTATAAGACATACCTGTAGAAAAAACATGTTTGAACAACCTGGTTCGATCTATAAACATAAGTGTGTGACGCGATAGGCGGCTAAATGGTTAGATAGCACCGCACGCATTTTTGTATTTATTCTAAACTTGTTACAAATATAAATATTACGCGCATTTTCCTCTTTAGTAACAGATTTTACATTTCGGAATACTTTGCTTCAATCGTTAGCCGGCATTTAGCTCAATCGTTAGATTAGCCAGCATTTAGCTCAATCATTAGATTAGCCAGCATTTACCTCAATCATTAGATTATACCAGCATTTAGCTCAATCATTAGATTAGCCAGCATTTAGCTCAATCATTAGATTAACCAGCATTTAGCTCAATCATTAGATTAACCAGCATTTAGCTCAATCATTAGATTAGCCAGCATTTAGCTCAATCATTAGATTATACCAGCATTTAGCTCAATCATTAGATTATACCAGCATTTAGCTCAATCATTAGATTAACCAGCATTTAGCTCAATCATTAGATTAACCAGCATTTAGCTGAATTTTAAACCATAATTTTTTCGACTTATACGCTAGTATCTACAGTAACTGTACATTACATATTAATGTAGTGTATGAATATATACCGGAGTGGCTCTTCGATATATTTTATTTGGTTCGGTTAGCCAGTATTTAGCCCAATCATTAGATTATACCAGCATGTAGCTCTAAAAAAGGCACAAGAGTCAAATTTAGGTTTTAAAAAAAAAGATCTGATAAATTTTTGTTAGATTTTAAAACCAACAACAAAATGTCACAGATAATTAAATAAATAAAAATGAACTTTAAAAATAAAAGCCCCCCCCCCAATCAATAATCCCTTTAATTTTCCATATACTGTGTGTGGCTAAATATATTGGCTGTGCTCATCCGAACGGTGTATTGTTCAACTGAAGAAACATCTATATAAAAAATAGCGGTGTGGGTTCTGCGTTAAATCGAAAGTAAAGTATTAATACAACAGTATTCCAGTTTAAAATCGTCGAACGTAAACAATAGTAATAAAAATCATGAAAAAATCGGATCTGTCCGAAACCAAAAATAACCTAGCCTACCGATCAAAACAAAGGGAATATAACTCTATGCAAAGGTTTTGCAGGGTACAGCTAGTAGATAGAATTGGTTGTCAACCGTGAGCGCACTCTCGGGAAGCTAGTGCACGCGTATACTAGCAAAATTTTGAAGAAGTCACATAGTACATGTCCTACAGAAAGTGCAACTTATTTAAAATAAGTCTTCTACCAATGAAAAAAAAATGCAGCTATTTTAGTTTTTTTTTCTTATTGTAATAGTGTAGCACTGAAATATCGACACATAATTGAATAAGAAATACATTTAGCAGATTTCCGAAAAAAAAAATCTATTTTAATGGACAATACGCATTCTGAATAATTTACAGTTGTGTGGAGGAAGCATTGTACTCAAAATAATTAGATATATTAATAATGCAAAGATTTAAATACAGCCAAATATAGATCTGACGTTATTATTTGTGGCTTTTAAGATTTATTTGCTTAAAATGAAATGGACAACTGAATGAAATATCAAATTGTTATAAAAGCAACATCAACATGTTTTATGAAAAATAAGAAGTTTAGCATGCCATGTCTAAGGTTACCATAGCAACTGTGTTTACATTCAAGAAATTGTGTTTAAAACCAATAACAAAGCTAACGATTTTTTTTCGGTCACGTTTGAACAGACAATAATTGAATACGAAATGGAAGGGGAAAAAATCAGATCTAAAGAAATGGGAAAATAAAAATAAAGAGACTCACACTAAAATTAAATTTAGAGAAAAAAACACACATTAATTACGTTCATAAATATCGCTTTATCCCAGTGAGGATATCAACATAGCTAAATAATGAAATAAAAATAGTTACATTGATGGTATGTGAGTAAATTCGAAATTCTACACCCCCAGGGCTAGAAGATATGAAGGTCCCAGTGCTAGAAGATGGGTGTACCCCAGTCCAAGAAGATTTGTGGGCACCACAGCTAGAAAATATGTGGGTACCAGTGCTAGAAGATGTTTGGAACCCAGTGCAAGATGATGCGTGGGCAACTCTGCGCAACTTCTGAAGAAAATTATCATTATTTGCACAACATAGCGGTGTATAGGCCAGCTAAACAAAATGTGTGTGCGCTCTGTTGTAATATGTGTGCGCACCTCATACGATTCACAGCGCACTGAGTGAACATTACCATTGATCACACATCAATCAGTATACATGCCTCCCCTCGAACCCTCCCCCTTCCACACCAGTCCGACCAGTTTATATTACCGTATAAGTCGATCTCGCAGATAAGTCGATCTCGCAGATAAGTCGATCTCGCAGATAAGTCGAGAGTATTTTTTAAGCCGAAAATATTACGAACTTTGTTCTTTAAATGTTTCGTTCTCATTTTCTTTAAATTTCATAATTATACTGCTGGACTTTTACCGTAATTTCATTTTAATTTGCAGCTGTTAACGCGCTTTATCATTCCAACCCTCATATTCGCATTGCACGCACTCTCTACCAACTGAACTATCCAGCCACTTTGCCTCATTTAGATTAAAAGTCTAGATGATATAAGAAAATTAGATGTGATGTGGGTACAGAAACAATTCAATGCCAATTTAATAAAGAGCTGCAAAACGCTGCTCAAATTTATGCTGAGTTTATGTTTCCGATTTACGCCATTGTCCGTGTTGCCTTGAGGTGTTGAGTGTACAATGTCGTTATCCGAATTCTGTGGAAAATTACGTTGCCCGCGGATAACTTGACCCAGTTTTGTTCTCTCATTGAATTTTAAACCATAATTTTTTCGACTTATACGCTAGTATCTACAGTAACTGTACATTACATATTAATGTAGTGTATGAATATATACCGGAGTGGCTCTTCGATATATTTTATTTGGTTCGGTTAATGAGCCAGATTTTTTTATTGTTGTTTGTTCCTATTATTTAAATGCAAAAGTTCACTAATTCTTCATAAATGGACTTGGTTACGGCCCAGTACAACATTATTTACTCTATAACAAGACATCTTGTCTTCTTCTTGTCTTAGGTCCTTGAACTTTATGTGGAGCAAAAGGCCTATATAAAGACCGAAATGCACCAATCATAGAACCCATGCATGGACACCAATGATATAATATATATATAAATATATATATATATATATATATATATATATATATATACATACATATAATAGATATTATATTTTAAAACTTATATATTGAGACAATTTAATTATTAATTCATTATTTATTTAGATTGTTTGTTAATATTACAGATTACAGTATCTTTGTCAGTGGCGGAGTGGGGTTGGATGGGATTTCGGGCGCAGTAGAAAATATACAGCCGAACATATAGACCCCAACGAAATATACAGCCGAACATATAGACCCCAACGAAATATACAGCCGAACATATAGACCCCAACGAAATATACAGCCGAACATATAGACCTCAACGAAATATACAGCCGAACATATAGACCTCAACGAAATATACAGCCGAACATATAGACCCCAACGAAATATACAGCCGAACATATAGACCTCAACGAAATATACAGCCGAACATATAGACCTCAACGAAATATACAGCCGAACATATAGACCCCAACGAAATATGACACAAGACTTGTACTGTTCAATGCGGTGTGTTTTATTTTTTTTGGCTTGCTATGTGTGTTGTTGTACTACTGGTTCCCACCCGGAAATGAACGGGATCGACAGTGGCGTAGCGACCTTACTCGCGCCCGGGGCACAAAACGCCACATTCGAAAACCATATGATACACCATTTGGCGCCCATTTGTGCCCGCCCTCTTGCCATCCTAACTACGCCACTGGGGATCGAATCTCGGTCTACTGCAGTCATTAAAATGATTCACACAATCCCCCTCATTACACACTGTTCTCATTACACACAGTCCTCTCATTACGCACAGTTCTCATTACTGTATTTTTATCGCATTTTACAACTAAATAAAATAATAAACAAAATCTGTAATAAATTTTATAAATGAATGAATTCTTTTTTTTTAAATGTATGTTATCTTATGCAATACCTAAATACCATTTTATAGATCTATCGTTCATATATTAAATAGCTTATCCTTCTAAAAATATTGCATACGTAATTAGCCTATAATAATATCGTTGGGTAATCCAACCTATGAAGTGTAATTAATATATAGTTTGGAGTAAATATGTCTTAAAGATCCCTTTAACCTTATATCTACTTAGTCGTATTACGATTTCTAATAAACTGATTTTCTTATTTGAAATAGGAATGATATGCTTTACAAAAAAAAAAAGCCATCAAACAGAGGCTGTGAATCACACTCAATAACAAGGCCTGCAATCGTGCATTGCATAAAAGGAGCAACAACCCCTGAGTATCGAGCTTAACTCGGGCCCGGGAGCCTAATACTGCATTTTTGGCACTTAGTTACTGATGATATCCGGCCCAATCTAATGCCATATATTTTCAATCACATAAGGCTTGCATTCCCCCCCCCCCCACCAATATATACACACACCAGACGGTTAGTTAACTTTCATGCTGATAAAATGAATATCGAGCATTGCGGCTCGTTAGAACGTTAAAAAAAAATAAGAAACGGAAAACGGAAAGGTTCAACGACCTCCTGCTTGGCCAATCCTGGCTTATAATTTCCAGCCGCGCAGCAGGCGGCAAGTGGCTTATGATATCCATATAGCCGTGTAGAAGGAGACAAAGAGCTAAGTAATAATATCCACACATTCGTGTAGCAGACGACATTTAGCTTACAGTTTCCATACATTCGTGTAGCAGACGACATTTAGCTTACAGTTTCCATAAATTCGTTTAGCAGACGATTTATAGGTCACAGTCATGTAGCAGACGAAATATAGATTATAATTTCCATAAAGTTATGTAGCAGATGGCAACTAGTTTACAGAAACATACAGTAGTGAATGTCGAACTTTACAGGATAAATCCTAACCCTTGCATGTAGTTGTACCTACCCCCCCTCCCCTACCCCCCTCTCCTTCCTTCAAAGTTCAAAAGACACAAGTGAAATGAGACAACTCTGCAAAGTTACAGAAAGCCTTTTACTAGCTACTTATCTAAAGAATAAGATTTTATTCTAACTCAGTGTGAAAAAAAACGTGTTCAAGAAACGGCTTCTGGTGGGTCATATTGCTACTACCCCAAGAGGCTTACACATTAAAAAAAAATAGGGAAATCTCCATACTTGTCGTTATTGTCCGTCTGCCAGAAGTGCATTTTTCTCCTTCAATCATTATTTAAATCTCCAGAATGCACGTGAATATAGCATCAATCATTACAGTCATGGGGCAGACGACACATAACTTATAATCTCCATACAGTCGTGTAGCAGACGAGATCTAGCTTATGAAAAGAAGTTGCTCCTAGAGCACATGCGTCTCTTTGTTTAGATTTGTGGGGCTCCTTCAAGGCGTTTGAGATTATTAGCCTTATAAAAAACAATTTATTCCCCCCCCCCCCATAAAATCTTGTTGAAAAGACTAATTATATAATTGTTTGTTACATATAGGCCAATTAATACTACTATAATCTGTCTGTTTTGATGTCTAGGTATTTGTGTATGTTTTAATTCTAATTATAACTGCTATTGCCACCAATCATAGCCTAGTAGAGCCATGGTTATCAACCGGTGGTACACGTACCCCAGAGTGTACGGGGAAAGGCTATGAAAGGGGACGCAGCGACATATTATTATTTTTTAAAACAACCGAGAGTTTGAAGGAGGTCGCCAGTTCGCTTCTTGACCCGTCACCAAACCACGTGCCCAAGTATCGCATTAGACTGGTCATCAAATTCCATTATGAAATTTCACGAAGTTTAGTGTGAGGGGTACCCTCGGACATACTTTCGAATCACTTGGTGTACAGTCGCGAAAAAGGTTTGAGAACTGCTGCTCTAGAGATAAAGTTTAGGTTCTGGGTCAGTGGTGGCGAATTTTATTGCCTACTTGCCACAGGCGGCAAACAGATTCTCATCAGTCGTCACACGACTAAAATATCACTTCCTTTCATTTTAATTGGAGTGTTGGCACTTAGCTATATATAAGTGTTTGCTTGTTTGTTTTTTGTTTTTTTTTTTTTTTGGTATAATTCTGGGTGGTCCCAAAAAGGTTCACCACAAATGTTCTGGGTGATGCAAAACTGTTTGAACTGATCACATACTTTTCAAGTCACTCTATATTAAGCAATGAGTGAGAATGTGGGAAAATGTTGATATGTGATTGGAACTATGTTACAACATTTGGTTTAAGCCTTGACGAGTGTACAGGAAATTTAGGATGTTTCCAAAATGTGCAATGGTCCATTACACATAGTCAATCAAATATATTTTCAGCAGAGCTGCAAGGTAGCGAGCGAATATATACGTTGTCCCAGTTATTTGCCTTATGGTATGTCGAAAGATGGCTTTAAACTTTAAATGGTAAAAGACGCTTCGTAGAACTCTTTAATTCTATCATCAAATTTATATAGGAAAGAGAAATATTTAGAAAAATTAAGCTTGGCGTTTTGATTTAAGGTTCCTTACAGACATTAATGAACACTTGAAAACACTCAATTTTCCTTTACAAAGAAAGCTAAAAAAATTTCTAAAGCCTGATTTTAGTTTTGAAGCTAAGCTTTACCTATCTTTGATCGATTTCAGGTAGATTGTTTATTCTTTTCGTATTAAACACAAATTTTAACACTGGAATAAGTAATGATTACAAGAGAAAAATTAGAAGAATGCCAAGTAGATTTCAAGCACAGATTATGAGATCGAGAAGATTTTAATCTACCTTTACAAAAATTTAGTGAAACCGTTGATTTTCTATATTGTCGAATGTGGATTTGAAATTCCTGAAATTATTAGATTTTGGAAATAATTCATTTATATCATTTTCTTTAAATAAAATTTACCAATTTACTTCACAATCTAATTATCCACATTTATAGAAAGCAGTTTTTGGTACAATATATGACAGCCAATGTTTTTTTATAAAATCATGAAGCTCGTGAATTAAAACTATCGTTCACAGTTGATCATTCATCATATTACAAAGTAAACAGTTGACTAATTTATTATATTACAAAGTACACAGGTGACCATTCGTTAAATTACAGAGTACACAGTTGACCCATTTATTATATTACAAAGTACACAGTTGACCAATTTATTATATTACAAAGTAAACAGTTGACCATTCATTATATTACAGAGTACACAGTTGACCATTCGTTATATTACAGAGTACACAGTTGACCATTCGTTATATTACAGAGTACACAGTTGACCATTCCTTATATTACAGAGCACACAGTTGATCATTCATTATATTACAGAGTACACAGTTGACCAATGTATTATATTACAGAGTACACAGTTGACCATTCGTTATATTACAGAGTACACAGTTGAC
>JAGDYQ010000163.1:1727010-1751758 GCA_021962125.1 Bulinus truncatus | reverse complement strand
AAAAATGCTCTATTGTCCCCGTTTTGTCTGTCTGTCTGTCCGTCCGTCTGTCTGTCTGTCTGTCCGTCCGTCTGTCCGTCATCACCCTAGATCTCAACAACCATAAGTCCTAGACCCATGATGTATATTTCATTTTGTAGGTCTTGGCCTGCCAAGAAATGACTTTTTTCCATTTCGCGATCTGACCTCTCAGGGCCGTAAAAGGGGCCTTATAAAGTACCGTTTTTTACTATATAAGCTATATTAATAATGGACCGCCCTATATCTCAGCAACCATAAGTCCTAGACCCATGATGTATATATCATTGTGTAGGTCTTGGCCTGCCAAGTGTACATCAAAAGTCCATTTTGCGATTTGACCTCTCAGGGCCAAAATATAAGAGTTTTTATGTACCGTTTTGCTTATATTTTAAATATAAATAATAAAAGCTAATCAAAGGGGCGTAATCATTATTTATTTTTGTAACAGTTATTCAACATGACTTACTTCCCGTACTTCAACATTGAACTACTTTCACCAAGATTGGCAACAACAATTTATCAAACAACAATTGACGGAGTTTTCGGACGATTAAATGACTACAATTTAGAATGTTTCAATTATGAGTCCTATTTCAGTGACCACAAACCACTTGTAGTTAGATTTAAGAGAAAATAATTTTGTTTTCAATTATAAAGAAACGTCTTTTTAATATCTTTTTTCAGATATATGCATTACACAATTGAATTTGTAAACATTTCCAAAATTTACAAATATTTACTGAAAGATAGCATACGTGTACTCATAATACATAATACGAAAATGCGCTAACACGTCCTGTGTCCAGAATGGAACAGGCTTAATTGCTTGTTTTGTTATGTGTAAGCCTCTTGGGGTAATAAAAATATGACCCACCAGAAGCCGTTTCTTGGCCACATTTTTTTTTCTCACTGAGTTAGAATAAAATCTTATTCTTCAGATAAGTCGCTAGTAAAAGGCTTTCTGTAACTTTGCAGAGTTATCTCTTTTGAACATTGAAGGAAGGAGAGGGACGTAGGGGGAGGGTAGGTACAACTACATGCAAGGGTTAGGATTTATCCTGTAAAGTTCGGTATTCACTACTGCATGTTTCTGTAAACTAGTTGCCATCTGCTATATAACTATATGGAAATTATAATCTATATTTCATTTGCTACATGACTGTGACCTATAAATCGTCTGCTACACGAATGTATGGAAACTGTAAGCTAAATGTCGTCTGCTACACGATAGTTTAGAAATTGTAAGCTAAATGTCAACTGGCACAAAATTTTTTTGGAAACTGTAAGCTAAATGTCGTCTGCTACACGAATGTGTGGATATTATTACTTAGCTCTTTGTCTCCTTCTACACGGCTATATGGATATCATAAGCCACTTGCCGCCTGCTGCACGGCTGGAAATTATAAGCCAGGATTGGCCAAGCAGGAGGTCGTTGAACCTTTCCGTTTTCCGTTTCTTATTTTTTTTACGTTCTAACGAGCCGCAATGCTCGATATTCATTTTATCAGCATGAAAGTTAACTAACCGTCTGGTGTGTGTATTTATTGATGTGTGTGTGTGTGTGGGGGGGAATGCACGCCTTATGTGATTGAAAATATATGGCATTAGATTGGGCCGGACATCATCAGTAACTGGCGCTAAAAAGGTATAGTGCCCCGGGCACGAGTTAAGCTCGATACTCAGGGTTGTCTTAATTGCAATGCACGATTGCAGGCCTTGTTATTGAGTGTGATTCACAGCCTCTGTTTGATGTTTTTTTTTGTAAAGCATATCATTACTATTTCAAAGAAGAAAATCAATTTATTAGAAATCGTAATACGACTAATTAGCTATAAGGATCTTAAAGACTTAATTATTTACTCCAAACTGTATTGATATCACTTCAGAGATTGGATTGCCCAACGCTATTATCATTAGCTAATTACAGACACAATATTATTAGAACGATAAGCTATTTAATATATGAACAATAGATCTATATATGGTATTTAGGTATTGCATAAGATAACATACATTTTTAAAAAAAAGTATACATTCATTTATAAAATTTATTACAGATTTTGTTTATTATTTTATTTAGTTGTGAAATGCGATAAAAATACAGTAATGAGAACTGTGTGTAATGAGAGGACTGTGTGTAATGAGAACTGTGTGTAATGAGAGGACTGTGTGTAATGAGAACTGTGTGTAATGAGAACTGTGTGTAATGAAGGGACTGTGTGTAATGCGAACTGTGTGTAATGAGAGGACTGTGTGTAATGAGAACTGTGTGTAATGAGAGGACTGTGTGTAATGAGAACTGTGTGTAATGAGAACTGTGTGTAATAAAGGGACTGTGTGTAATGCGAACTGTGTGTAATGAGAACTGTGTGTAATGAGAACTGTATGTAATGAGGACTGTGTGTAATGAAGGGACTGTGTGTAATGAGGGCTGTGTGTAATGACAACTCTGTGTAATGAGAACTGTGTGTAATGAGAACTGTGTGTAATGAAAATTGTGTGTAATGAAAACGGAGTGTAATGAGGGGACTGTGTGTAATGAGGGATGTGTGTAATGAGGACTGTGTGTAATGAGGACCGTGTGTAATGAGGACTATGTGTAATGAGAACTGTGTGTAATGTGGACTATGTGTAATTAGGACTGTCTAATGAAGACTGTGTGTAATTAGGGCTGTGTGTAATGAGAGCTGTGTGTATTGGGGACTGTGTGTAATGAGGGGGACTGTGTGTAATGAGGACTGTGTGTTATGGGGACTGTGTGTAATGAGAACTGTGTGTAATGTGGACTATGTGTAATGAGAACTGTGTGTAATGCAGAAGACTGTGTGTAAAGAGGACTGTGTGTAATGAGAACGGTGTGTATAGAGAGCTGTCTGTAATGAGGACCAATATTCCCTTTAAGGTGTGGTATGAAGTGAGCAAAAAATGTCTCTGAGCGACATTTTGTTTGAGGCCAATATTTGTGAGCGATTTAAGCGATGTCGTCCGTCGGAGTGAGCGATCGTATGTGTAGTATGAGTGACGCTCTGAATTCGTGTGAGCGATCGCTCACGCGCTCAGCTTTGAGGGAACATTGATGAGGACTGTGTGTATTGGGAACTGTGTGTAATGAGGGGGACTGTGTGTAATGAGAACTGTGTGTAATGAGAGGATTGTGTGTAATGACAACAGTGTGTAATGAGGGGGACTTTGTATAATGACAACTGTGTGTAATGAGAACTTTGTGTAATGAGGGGGACTGTGTGTAATGACAACTGTGTGTAATGAGAGCTGTCTGTAACGCGGACTGTGTGTAATGACAACTGTGTATAATGAGAACTGTGTGTAATGAGGGGGCTTTGTGTAATGAGAACTGTGTGTAATGAGAGCTGTCTGTAATGACATCTGTGTGTAATGACAACTGTGTGTAATGAGGGGGACTGTGTGTAATGAGGACTACGTGTAATTAGGGGACTGTGTGTAATGAGGGGATTGTGTGAATCATTTTAATACACTGCAGTAGACCGAGATTCGATCCCCAGTGGCGTAGTTAGGGTGGCAAGAGGGCGGGCACAAAGGGGCGCCAAATGGTATATTTTACAAATAATATTATATGGTTTTCGAATGTGGCGTATTGTGCCCCGGGCGCGAGTAAGGTCGCTACGCCACTGTCGATCCCGTTCATTTCCGGGTGGGAACCAGTAGTACAACAACACACATAGCAAGCCAAAACAAGCAATTAAGCCTGTTCCATTCTGGACACAGGACGTGTTAGCGCATTTTCATGTTATGTATCGGTACGTTTGTTAGCTTTCAGTAAATATTTGTAAATTTTGGAAATGTTTATAAATTCAATTGTGTAATGCATATATCTGTAAAAAAATATTATAAAGACGTTTCTTTATATTTGAAAAAAAAATATTTTCACTTAAATCTAACTACACGTGGTTTGTGGTTACTGAAATAGGACTCATAATTGAAAACATTCGAAATTGTAGTCCTTTAATCGTCCGAAAACTCCGTCAATTGTTGCATAGCTCTCATACTTTCAATTAAACTCAGAACACAAGCTTACTATTTCATTTGATGAGTTTCTTAATAAATCTTGGTGAAACTACGTGCTGCAGTATTTCGCACCAAATGAATGGGTTATTGAACGTACAAGGTGTATATATAATATATAAGCCCCTCAGGAGCCCTGAAGCCCGGCCCTCAGAGGTCCTATCGCGAAATGAACTTTTGATGTACACATGGCAGGCCAAGACCTACAAAATGATATATACATCATGGGTCTAGGACTTATAGTTGCTGAGATATAGGGCGCTCCTTTATTAATATAGCTTATATAGTAAAAAGCTGTACATTACAAGCCCCCTTTTACGGCCCTCAGAGGTCAGATCACGAAATGAACTTTTGCTGCACACATGGCAGGCCAAGACCTACAAAATGATATATACATCATGGGTCTAGGACTTATGGTTGTTGAGATCTAGGGTGATGACAGACAGACAGACAGACAGACAGACAAAACGGGGACAATAGAGCATTTTTTTTTCGAAAATGCTCTAAAAATAAAAGACACCGCATTAAACAGTACAAGTATTGTGTCATATTTTGTGGAGGTCTATATTTTCTACTGCGCCCGAAATCCCATCCAACCCCACTCCGTCACTGACAACAAGGATACTTTAATCTGTAATATTAACAAACAATCTAAATAAATAATGAATTAATAATTAAATTGTCTCAATATTTCTGTTTTAAAATATAATATCTATTATATATATATATATATATATATATATATATATATATATATATATATATTGGTGTCCACGCATGGGTTCTATGATTTGTGCATTTTGGTCTTTATATAGGCCTTTTGCTCCACTTAAAGTTCAAGGACCTAAGACAAGAAGAAGACAAGAGGTCTTGTTATATAGTAAATAATGTTGTACTAGGCCGTAAACAAGTCCATTATGAAGATTTAGTGAACTAATGTATTTAAATAATAGGAACAAACAATAATAAAAAATCTGGCTCATTACGAACCAAACAAAATATATCGAAGAGCCACTTCGGTATATATTTATACACTACATTAATATGTAATGTACAGTTACAGTAGATACTCGCGTACAAGTGGAAAAATGTATGGTTTAAAATTCAATGAGAAAAACAGGGTCAACTTCTAATCTAAATGAGGCGAAGTGGCTGGATAGTTCAGTTGGTAGAGTGCTTGCAAATGCAATGGTGAGGGTTGGAAACCGGTCATCCCGTGCATGATGATCAAGCGCGTTAACAGTGCACTGTGAATCGTATGCGCGCAGACACATATTACAACAGAGCTCACACACATTTTGTTTAACTGGCCTATACACCGCTATGTTGTGCAAATAATGATAATTTTCTTCAGAAGTTGCGCAGAGTTGCCCACGCATTATCTTGCACCGGGGTCCAAACAACTTCTAGCACTGGTGCCCACAAATCTTCTTGGACTGGAGTACACCCATCTTCTAGCACTGGGGTCTTCACATCTTCTAGCTCTGGTGCCCAAAAATCTTCTTGCACTGGGGTACACCCATCTTCTAGCACTGGGGGTCTTCACATCTTCTAGCACTGGTGTCTTCACATCTTCTAGCCCTGGGGGGTCTAGAATTTTTAATGTATTCACATATCATCAATGTAACTATTTTTATTTCATTATTTAGTTATGTTGATATCCTCACTTGGAAAAAGCGATATTTATGAACGTAATTAATGTGTGTTTTTTTCTCTTAATTTAATTTTAGTGTGTCTCTTTATTTTTATTTTCCCATTTCTTTAGATCTGATTTTTTCTCCTTCCATTTCGTATTCAATTATTGTCTGTTCAAACGTGACCGAAAAAAATCGTTAGCTATGTTATTGGTTTTAAACACAATTTCTTGAATGTAAACACATTTGCTATGGTAACCTTAGACATGGCATGCTAAACTTTCTTATTTTTCATAAAACATGTTGATGTTGCTTTTATAACAATTTGATATTTCATTCAGTTGTCCATTTCATTTTTAGCAAATAAATCTTAAAAGCCACAGATAATAACGTCAGATCTAAATTTAGCTATATTTAAATCTTTGCATTATTAATCTATCTAATTATTTTGAGTACAATGCTTCCTCCACACAATTGTAAATTATTCAGATTGCGTATTGTCAATTAAAATAGTTTTTTTTTTTTCGGAAATTCCGCTAAATGTATTTATTATTCAATTATGTGTTGATATTTCGGTGCTACACTATTACAATAAGAAAAAAGAAAGTAAAATAGCTGCATGCTTTCTTCATTGGTAGAACACTTATTTTAAATAAGTTGCGCTTTCTGTAGGACATGTACTATGTGACTTCTTCAAAATTGTGCAAGTATACGCGTGCACCAGCTCCCCGAGAGTGCGCGCACGGTTGACAACCAATTCTGTCTACTAGCTGTACCCTGCAAAACCTTTGCATAGAGTTATATTCCCTTTGTTTTGATCGGTAGGCTAGGTTATTTTTGGTTTCGGAAAGATCCGATTTTTTCATGATTTTTATTACTATTGTTTACGTTCGACAATTTTAAGCTGGAATACTGTTGTATTAATTCTTTACTTTCGATTTAACGCAGAACCCACACAGCTATTATTTATATAGATGTTTCTTCAGTTGAACAATACACCGTTCGGATGAGCACAGCCAATATATTTAGCCACACACAGTATATGGCAAATTAAAGGGATTATTGATTCGGGGGGGGGGGGGGGGGCTTTTATTTTTAAAGTTCATTTTTATTTATTTAATCATCTGTGACATTTTGTTGTTGGTTTTAAAATCTAACAAAAATTTATCTCTTCTTTTTTTTTTTAAACCTAAATTTGACTCTTGTGCAGCCTTTTTTATTTAGAGCTACATGCTGGTATAGTCTAATGATTGAGCTAAATGCTGGTATAATCTAATGATTGAGCTAAATGCTGGCTAATCTAATGATTGAGCTAAATGCTGGCTAATCTAATGATTGAGCTAAATGCTTGTATAATCTTATGATTGAGCAAAATGCTGGCTAATCTAATGATTGAGCTAAATGCTGGTATAATCTAATGGTTGAGATAAATGCTGGTATAATCTAATGATTGAGCTAAATGCTGGTATAATCTAATGATTGAGCTAAATGCTGGCTAATCTAATAATTGAGCTAAATGCTGATATAATCTTATGATTGAGCTAAATGCTGGCTAATCTGATGATTGATCTAAATGCTGGCTAATCTAATGATTGAGCTAAATGCTGGTATAATCTAATGATTGAGCTAAATGCTGGCTAATCTGATGATTGATCTAAATGCTGGCTAATCTAATGATTGAGTTAAATGCTGGTATAATCTAATGATTGAGCTAAATGCTGGCTAATCAAATGATTGAGCTAAATGCTTGTATATTCTAATGATTGAGCTAAATGCTGGCTAATCTAATGAGCTAAATGCTGGTATAATCTAATGATTGAGCTAAATGCTGATATAATCTAATGATTGACCTAAATGCTGATATAATCTAATGATTGAGCTAAATGCTGGCTAATCTAATGATTGACCTAAATGCTGATATAATCTAATGATTGAGCTAAATGCTGGCTAATCTAATGATTGAGCTAAATGCTGGTTAATCTAATGATTGAGCTAAATGCTGGCTAATCTAATGATTGAGCTAAATGCTGGCTTATCTAATGATTGAGCTAAAGGCTGCTAACGATTGAAGCAAAGTATTCCGAAATGTGAAATATATTACTTAAGAGGAAAATGCACGTAATATTTATATTTGTAACAAGTTTAGAAGAAATACAAAAAAAATTGTGCGGTGCTATCTAACCATTTAGCTGCCTATCGCGTCACACACTTATGTTTATAGATCAAACCAAGTTGTTCAAACATGTTTTTTTTTTCTACAGGTATGTCTTATAACAATCCATATGTCATTAGACTCGTGTAAATACATGTATTTTCTTTACAGTCGGTTTATGGGTTCTTTGTGTGTGTGTGTGTGTGTGTGTCTGTGCATCTGAATTAGTGTGTGTATGTGTGTTTTTGTATGTGTGTGTGCAGAACAACGAAACTGTAAAGAATTGCGTATTCCTAATTTACGGTGACCAGAATTTTTCTTGGGGGTACCCTTGGGTGAATCTGGCGTTTTATTTTTGTATGGGAACAACCTTCATAATTATGGGAGCCACACCTCCCCCTCATCCCCTTTCCCTTTCTGCTCAGCCGCCAAAGCTGTGAACGTTTTCATGGAATTTGAATGAAAGATACGCTTTTATTAATAGCTATTCACACATCCATTAGTGTATATTTCAAGTTGTATGTTATGGATGCACAGAACTCTTGAGTTGTGTTCATCAGAGATCACAGTAAAATTGCAATCAATAAAGCACCAGAAGTGTTTCTGAGAGTAACTTACTAATACTAATAATCATATAACAGTGATTCTCAGCCATTTTCGTGACTGTATATCAACGGATGCGCACAAATGTACTTACTTTCATAACGGATTGTGCTCACCTTGCTAACGCGATACTTGGGTCACGTGGTTAGGTGATAAGTCTCACGGCAGATTGGCGACCTTCTTTAAATTCTATGTCACTGCGTAATCCCTGCGTAACCCTTTCTATGGGTACGCGTATCACCGATTGAGAGCCGCTGTCATATCGGTGTCAGATTAAATACTATCGACCGAGACATCCGTTAATCTATCTGGGAAGCCAAAACGGGACCGCGTCCCGGGTACAATGGGACTTCAGACTCACCCTATCGAAAGTAAAACACGCTTAAGTTATTTTATTTACTTATTTATTTATTTTGTTTGTATTTATGCAACTAAACATACGTCTTGTGAAAGTATCGATAAGATATTGATTTGCTCTGTTTTAAATTCCAACATTTTGTTTCTCTATTTCACTCAAGATCAAGTTTGACCTTTTTTAACTCAATGAAAATTACTCCCCGTCCCCCGCCCCAACTTACGGCCAATGGTTTCCTTGACAACATGAGTACAAACCAAAAAATGTCTGACGAGGTCAATCATTTCGGAAACCATCATCAAACATCTGAGCAGCCCCACTAGTGGCTTTCTTTCACTTTCTTCACCCCCCCCCCCCACTCACCACAACACACACCCTCTGTCTGTCTTTTTTTTTTTTAACTCCCTGCATGAGGTCACCTTTTAAAGTACGAAGTGATGTCACGCACGCACGTGCCGTTGGTTCGACTACATCCATTTTCTTAAAGACATTCCATGAACACGAAGAGGAAAGACGTAAAAGAAGAAACAAAAGGGAAAAAAAATAAAGACAGACAGAAAAAAAGTTCAGTCACTCTGGCTAGAGAAAAAAAAAAACAACAAAAAAAGTTACGTAAATCAATGGTATTCATCTCCCTGTCCACTGACCCAGAAATCTGTCCTCTTGGTAACTTGGGTGTGCTGCCACTTTGTATGTAGGTTAGGTTATGTGAATATAACTTGTTATAGCGTCTAGATGAATTTAAGTCTTTATAAACGAGGCTGGAGATGGTTGAGGAAGACATTTTTTAAAGATATATTTTATTATCCCAAAATATTAATTTCTCTGCGTCGTCCTTATGTTTTTTGTAACTACCATAGAATTTTTTTTGACAATTCTGAAATAGTTTACCCTAGATATTAAAACCCGTGTCATTATGACGGTAACCAATCACTCACTGCGATCTCTATCGATGGGTTGCCAACTTTGATAATTAACATCCAAATCTAGATTTAATGAAGCCGTTTAGATGAAAGAAAATGGCTGTCTTTATTACAGAACGAGATTCATTCAATTAGTCTTTAAAAACGAACTGAATAAAACCGGTTTAAGGACGATCCAAATTAAGTTGGCGAATGCAAGAGGGTCAGGTGGCCGGGCGAAGTAGGGCGCTCAACTGCTGAGCTGACCTGAGATCACGGGTTCGATCCTCGGTGAAAAACCACAGGAATTTTCCCAGGTCCTGGTGAAAGTTGGTTAAATTTTTTTAACGTTTCCCCCAGCCTTACATGGGTACCTGTCATAAGTTGGGGAAGTAAAGGCGGCTGGGCGCTGTGCTAACCACACATTTTCTTTAAATGGCGATTACGCGAATCTTGAGACCCTTCCAACGCTGTGCACCTGAAGACTTTCATTGATAAAACTTGTAAAGAGTCAACTGATGATTTAAAATTTCACTCTAATCCAGTGGTTCTCAAAGTGTGGATTACGACTCACCAGTGGCTCGCGGGCGAATTTCTGGTGGGCCGTGAAAATAAATTAAACGTGTATTTAAACGATCGAGAATTCTATTAATTACAATTAAAACTTCTGTATATGTGAGAACTAAATAAAACAAATCTGCAATGTAAAATGGAAAAAAGTTAATCTATAGAATTAATGACACTTTTATCTAAATTGGTGGGAAGATAATATAAAAAAAAGGTTTTCTTTGAGAAACAAAACAATATTTGTACTGGGTCTCGAAACGTAATTCCGGTAATTCAAATGTTTGTGGTGCCCCTTATCAAAAATACATGAATATATGTAATTAGGTTCTAAATTGCACATAGGATGCTGAAGTAAGAGGAGGGGGGGGCGCTGTTCACTCTAAGATGTGTCCGGGAAAACTATTCGCCGATCGCGCGCATGAAAATCACAACAGAACACACTCATGTTTCGTTGCAGGCCTTTAGACCATTTTTTGCGCGCCAAATTTATCTTTGGCCACACACTGTGTTTGGAAGATGAGAGGGAACATGTGTGCGGGGCTCTTTGTGCTTGATGCGTTGAGATGTATGCACCTCCAATCTTAAGGTCCGCCCCTGAGAGAAAATTCGTTGCCTCGGGTTCTAGTTATGGCCACCATGATTAGATTTTGTTTTCTTCATATCTTTTAATGAACTTGGGTTTTTACAGTCGTATTTCTTTCATGGTCGTCTTTTTCCATTCATACAATAGCAGTTTATGCGCCGCTGGTTTAAATCTTGAAATATTTTTTTTTCAAAATTCACAAATTAAAGCTTTTTATTCATAAACTAAATTGTCTGTTAAGTATCAAGTAATCATTGCCTAAGTTTAAATCAAATGAAAATATGTACAAATTAATTGCTTCAAGCATTTCGTGGTACTGATTTCGAAACTTTTTTATAAATTTCACAATACCACATGTTCAGTCTCTTTATGTCTTTATTCGTTATTTTTCACTTGTCCCGAAATGCTTACTCCTCAAATCCCACTTTTTAGATGTCAATTGATCATGCGAATTTTAATTCATTGTTATTGTTTCTTGCTCTAATTCCTCGTTCTAAATTCTTGTTCAAATTTCTTGTTCTAATTTTTTTTCTGGTTCTTTGTTCTAATTTTGTTCTAATTCCTTGTTCTAAATTCTTGTTCTATTGACACTTATTCCATGATCAGACCAAATATTCTCCCACCAGTCGTCTAAAAGTCATGTTTTTTTGTTTGTTATCTCTCTATTGCGCCCCTTTTTTTTCAATTTATTTTGTTTCTCCCACACAAATCACGTGATGTTGATGTTATCCAATCATCTTAACCGAATTTATTATTCTCTTTGAGTTATAGTGAGGACAAATTTGGTTCAATTTTTTTCGATACGCATTCACAGGACGATTTTTTTTTTACATTCGTCTTTCTCTATTTGCATACACATATTCCTTTATTTATTCCTTTATTTTATTTTTATTATTTCTTGTCTTGGTTAGGCTATGGGCGGATGTGTTTCGGGTCCACGGAGATGGAGACTACATGAGATGGGAGCGCGTGTCCGATGACGTAGTTCCGGTGAACATCTCGTGCATCGAGGACACGCCCAGCACTGTGTTCCACATCACGGCGTACAACCGGCAAGTGGAAAAAATCTTCGACGTCAAAATCACTCAGCCAGGTAAGTCTCCGTAAAATTATAGGAAGAGCTTTATAGGGGATAAAGTAATTTTTTTATATACCGTATATGAAATGAGTGTAAAAGGGCTTTATAGGGGATAAAGAAGTAATTATTATATTATGAAATGAGTGTAAAAGAGCTTTATATGGGGTAAAGTAATCATTATTTAATGAAATGAGTTTAAAAGACCCTAAAAGGTGATAGAGAATGGCATACACGCCTTACTAGGGTAATGGACTGTCTTAGGTATCTGCCTATTCTACCCTTACCCAGAAAAAACTTTAGTTTAGGGTGATAGAATTAGTGGGGGGTGGGAGGCGGCGTCCTGTCACCCGGAATTCCACTTTACTGGTGGTGCTTTTGGTGTTGTAATAGCACGTTTACATAATTGGATGGTCTACAAAAACTAAGGTTGTTGAATAGGCTCTTAGGAGGAGGTGGTTGTTGATACAATTTGTGGTAGGTGGACGGATGGTCGTGTGGTAAAAAGCCCGACTGTCGATCTAAGGGTCCCTGGTTCGATCTCCAGTGAGGACCAATGGAATTTTTCAGGTCATGGCTAAAGTCCCAGTTATATCTCTTGTGGTGCCTACATGGCCAATGCACCATCGTCTATGGTGAGGATGAAAGAAGGGCACCATAAAAAAAAGTCCCATTAGTGGTTTATAGGATCTAAAAGATCTCATCCTTTGTGATTTATCCCACCCCTGTAAAGGGATACCGAAATGTCGACATAAACCACTCAATTTTCCGGGTGACTTGACTTTGCTTTTATAGCAAACTCAATCTCAAGATGTTTTTTCTTGAGTTCTAATCCCCGTACATCGGAACACTTTTATGCTTTAATCTAAATTAACTGTTCAAAATGCCCACTTGTCATTCACCACTGGTAGTGAGTCTAGTCTCCCTACTGTTTATCACTAGTATCCAATGTGTCATGCTGGTCTTACGTTCAGGACAGGATCTTCGACAATTAACAATGTCTAAATTGAAAATTTATCGATTTTTATGCATACTGCGTTGTATAGTCTTAATATCAGTTCAACTTTTTATTGACTGTTATAACGTGCTGGGTCAGTACAATATATATATATATATATATATATATATATATATATATATATATATATAAATATATATAATGATGATATACTTGAAACGCAAGCAGGTGTTATCAGATGGCAGTTATTAAAACTAATACATCTTCGTGTTTGTAAAGAAAAATGAAAGAAAATTAAATTCTTATTTTATTTATTTTACTGATGATTTAAATTTATGTTTTAGACTTCACTAGGTGTTGATAGATAGATAGATAGATAGATAGATAGATAGATAGATAGATAGATAGATAGATAGATAGATAGATAGATAGATAGATAGATAGATAGATAGATAGATAGATAGATAGATAGATAGATAGATAGATAGATAGATAGATAGATAGATCCTTTCACACACTAAAGTGTAAGGTGGTGAATGATTGTCTGTATTTAAATGTGAGGTCCTGTCGCCGTTGAATGATACTGACAAGTGTGAGTAGACATTGGTGAATTATTGATTATACTATGGTGATTGAAATGGTGATTGGATTTCGATCTGTTTTAGCCGTTATTTAGTATTTGTGTACGTAGGAAGAAGATCCGGGCCCCGGAACAAAGATGGCTTGGTGGCCCTAGTACAAAAAGTAATGTGGGGGGGGGCAAGTACATAGACGGCTTTATGACCGACATGCATGTGAGTGTTTTATTATTTGTCTTCTGACAACAATAGATTCAATTTGATACGTAATATAAATATGTACGAGATACGTGTTAATATGAAGCAAGCTTTCTGCTTCATACTGTACAAAGTATAAGACATGAGGGCCTTTATAAGGGCCCAGTGGCGTAAAAAGGAAGATGCGGAGAGGGGCGGTCCGCCCCGGGCGGCACTTCATTTTCCTTATTTAATACAAGGGATTTTCACCACCACCTGTGTACAGTTTACCACCAACGCTAGTTTACACTGCAGAATGGGCCCACCTTAACTTTGTGGCCCCGGAATAATATAACGGTTGTATAGCCCTCTCCCCGGACAAAAAGAACGAGTATTGTATTTGTAAATTAAAGGGTCAATGGATTAGTTAGTAATAAAGTCTGTAGATCCATTAATTCCTAAATAAATTATTGATTATTGATTTCATCTGCGTTTGTATATATCTACTGCGTAGGTAGAATGTGTCAATGTAAATTGATGAATAATTCTGGAAAACGTTTAGATCGAAATGAACTATCAATGAAATTTGTAGATGATTGACTGATTATAAATTATTCCTCAATTTTTTCCCCCATTAAATTGATCGAATTATATTAATGACGTGGTCTGGCTTTGTAGTGTAAATGTCTATTCTTTAATGAATCTAGGTTGCTTGATTTATAAGCCAAAACTTCAATTCATAAAGCGACACCTCTAGTCTGGTGTTGTTTTAGTCCCAGGTCATATTTTAGTTTCAGTTTTTATTTCGTTTTTTTCTGTAATAATTTTAGTTTTCGTCTAGTTTTAGTCTTGCTTCTAATTTTAGTTTTAGTTTTAGTTCTCGTTGACGAAAAGTCAGCATTTTCGTTAACGAAGGTTTTAGTTTTAGTTTTCGTGAACGAAAGCAACACTATATTTTAGTTTCAGTTTTTATTTCGTTTTTTCTGTAATAATTTTAGTTTTCGTCTAGTTTTAGTCTTGCTGCTAATTTTAGTTTTAGTTTTAGTTCTCGTTGACGAAAAGTCAACATTTTCGTCAACGAAGGTTTTAGTTTTCGTGAACGAAAGCAACACTATATTTTAGTTTCAGTTTTTATTTCGTTTTTTCTGTAATAATTTCAGTTTTCGTCTAGTTTTAGTCTTGCTGCTAATTTTAGTTTTAGTTTTAGTTTTCGTCGACGAAAACAACACTACTCTAGTCTGGACATTTGTTTTAAGAAACAAGAGAAAAAAAAATCCCGGTGTTTCCCCTAGTTTGAAATAGAGACAATAGAACTCCTGTCTTCACCTTTCAGCACCAGGTGAAACACTGACAACTATGACGAGTGGGTGCGTGTGAGAGATCAGAATAACTAGGTCAATGTTTATGATGGTTTTGTAACAGTTAAAAAGATTGATTTTGGTTAGTATTTTAAGTGTGTTAACTAAAAAAAAAATATGTGTGAATTGGCTGTGGTGTGACAGAGATAGATAAATAGGTGATAACTAGATGATGGTTAACGATGGGTTTGTAACAGAAGATAGATTTGGTTTGTATTTTAAGAATGTTTACTGAAAGATAAGTGTGAATTTGCTCTGCTGTGAAAGAGATAAATTAAGAGATGAAATGGATAGATAGATAGATAGATAGATAGATAGATAGATAGATTAGATAGATAGATAGATAGATAGATAGATAGATAGATAGATAGATAGATAGATAGATAGATAGATAGATAGATAGATAGATAGATAGATAGATAGATAGATAGATAGATAGATAGATAGATAGATAGATAGATAGATAGATAGATAGATAGATAGTGCCTTAAGTTGTAAAATGAGATAAACGACAAAAGAGTAAACTTTCAACTGCTTTCAAGGTAGAGTCTCATTTGTTCACAATCGAGATTCTTAAATAGTTTTTTCATGGGACAGAGGAAAGTTGTTTAGACAGACTTTACATGGACAGACTTTACATGTAGTATGTCTGTGTTGTAGAGTGCAGAAAAGACTGTAAGCCCTCGTCTTCCGGGTGCTAAAACTGGACATGCGCAGAACGATCGATAAATAGATGGACAGACGTAAGAAAAAAAACTATCCTGGCCATAACTGCCAACATTTAACAAGAGTAGTACTACGTTGGCGGAAACTGACCAGTGGTCAATTTATCCAAGTCCGTCTTCGCCATCATATCTCTATATTTTATTTACCCATTTTTTTCGACTTCATCATTGGCCGTTACTGTCCAATATACAGTCTGTGGTCGTTCCATTCACGTTCGACGTTAGCAGATCCAGCCGATGACCTTGACAGCCAACGTATCCTTCTAGTGAGTTCTGATAGGTGATAAATTGTGTTCATTCTGGAAGTGTGGGGAGTTTATCGTATTCGTATTACTTCACGGGCCGAGTGAGAATTCTGAAGAGGAAAACAAAACTAAATTATTGATCTGAACTACAGCTTTAGCCAGTAGCCCTCGTTTTATACGTGTTACAGCAGTGCTCCATTAGACAATGGTATTCCGCGGAGCAAATTTAAGTGTTCCGTGGAGCAACGTTAAGTGTTCCGCGGAGCAACTTTAAGTGTTCCGCGTAGAAAACAAAACAAATCCAATTAAAAGAGTTTCGTAAGAATAAGAATGACCTGCCAACTGCCTGCTTGCATTTTTTTTTTAAGTTTTTTTTTAAATATAGTTTTTATTTTAATTACTCCACGGGTAATAAAAGTTTAAAAATTGATGTTTCGCTAGAAACAAGCAATTTAAGTCTTTTCCGTTTCGGACAAAGGACATTTTAGAGCATTTTCGCCGGACGAAATCCGTATTTTTTTTTCCGGGTTAATATAAATATTGCTCCACGCGCATGAATTTTGATAAATTTAGAGATGGAAGTAATCATGTTGAATAACTATTACAAAAATAAATAATGATTACGCCCCTTTGATTAGCTTTTATTATTTATATTTAAAATATAAGCAAAAACGGTACATAAGAAACTCTTATATTTTGGCTCTGAGAGGTCAGATTGCGAAATGAACTTTTCATGTACACTTGGCAGGCCAAGACCTACAAAATGATATATACATCATGGGTCTAGGACTTATGGTTGCTGAGATCTAGGGCGCTCCATTGTTAATATAGCTTATATAGTAAAAAACGGTACTTTATAAGCCCCCTTTTACGGCCCTTATAGGTCAGATCGCGAAATGAACTTTTGCTGCACACATGGCAGGCCAAGACCTACAAAATGATATATACATCATGGGTCTAGGACTTATGGTTGTTGAGATCTAGGGTGATGACGGACAGACAGACAGACAGACAGACAGACAAAACGGGAACAATAGAACATTTTTTTTCGAAAATGCTCTAAAAATGTTCAAGTTCAGTTTTGTGAAACTTCCAATCGGTTGAAAACCATTTCCGTAATGTACAGCTGATAAACATCGTTCAAAAAATAGATTACTAGCTAGAATCATTCAATGAGATATTGAAATAATTTTAGTTTAAGGCAGATGGTCGCTAAACTTTTTTTTATCTGTGGGCCGCATAGATGAACATGTGAAAAGTGCGGGCCGCATTATCATTATCAATTTCAAATTATATTACATATTATCGTGATTTATACGTTCTATTAAGGAAATTGGAGTAAAATCGGAGGATCTGATGACATCACGGGCGTTAGTTTGGCGACCTCTGGTTTAGAGTGAGAACTCGAAGAGGTATTAGTGCTCTGATGATGAAACACAATCCTAAACACGTCCAATCAAACGCCGGCGAATATGGTCCCAGCCACGTAGCCAAGGTGCCTCCCCCCCCCCCCGCCCGCTAGGTGTGCCCCCCCCCCCGTTTAAAAAAGAAGAAAAAAAGGAAAAAAAAAAAGAAAAAGTAACTAAAATAAGAAGGTGCCCCCTTGCTGGGTATTGGTGCCTCCCTGCTTACTTTGGCCTGGCTACGGGACTGTATGGTCCGATCAAACGCCGGCGAATATGGTCCAATCAAATGCCGGTGAATATGATGCCTAGACGTTTATTCTAATAATGAGACAACTATCATAATTCTGTTATAGTGAAACGTTTCCAAGTGTGCCCCGCGGGCCAGGAATGGCCCGTCAGGCTGTGTGATCTGGCCCACTCTCTGCTACACTCGTTTACATAAATGACGCTTACATTTTGTTCAAATTGTGACTTCTGTCAAATTAGAGAGCCCATTGTTACCGAGGTTGAATAGATTTGCTTATCACTGACCTAATATCTTAGAATGAAATATAAAATGAGACAAAACCGTAGCGAAGCAGTACACGTAAGTTACATTTAACAAACTCTGTATCTGACTCAATTTGTTACCAACACACATCTGACTCAGTATGATCAAATGAAAGCACTCTACTGACTCCCAGACACATGCAGCAACACTGCAAGTCTGCTTTACGCCTGCCTCTCAGACGACAGTAAGGCGTGACGCCTGACCTTCCGTCTTCCACTTCCGGTTGAGTATCGATGTCTTCGTGCGCATGGAGAATCCTTTTTTTTAAAGTGTCTGGCAGCAAGCAGAAATAACTTCCAGCATGTGACGCCATCGATTATATTAATTCTATTTGTCTTGACTTTAATACTAGAACTACTGGAAGTAGATTATCTACATGCAGAGCCGTTATTACGTCGTTTGAGGGGGGCATGGAAAAATACCTGAGGGCCCTATAGAAGTATGGGTTTACATTTTGAGACCAGTGGCCACGTGCAACGTTTTTTAGGATTAAGTGATATAAATGTTGACTCTGTTACCAACACACTCTGTATCTGACGCAATTTGTTACCAAAACACTCGGTATCTGACTCAGCATGATCATATGAAACGCCATCGATTATATTAATTCTATTTGTCTTGACTTTAATACTAGAACAACTGGAAGTAGATTGTCCACATGCAGAGCCGTTATTACGTCGTTTGAGGGGGGCATGGAAAAATACCTGAGGGCCCTATAGAAGTATGAGTTTACATTTTGAGACCTTAGGAAGAAGTACTTTTGGGGTCGCTAAGCAAAATGGATGCGAACGCAGTCGCCTGAGACTCTTGGAACCCGTTGTAACCTTTAACAATTAGGTTCCATCTTATCTCCCCCCCCCTTCAAACTATTATGTCATTTTAGGGCATCGCAAGAATTAAAAGGCCGATAAGCGGGGGGGGGGCAATCTTATAAGTGGAGACACCCCCCCCCCAGCCACCTAGATGACCTGTCCATAAGAAACCGTTCTATGTTAAAACGATAGGACTTAATGTATTTCGATCAACCAATCATTTTAGTCACAGTTTCAGTATACACCGTCTCTAATGTCAGACTGAAGGAGAGGGAATTATGAACGTGATGGGGGTGGGGGGGGGGAGAGAATGGAGGGGACACAACTTATATCTTACATCAAAGTAATGGAATGGTGCATGGTTCGCCGCCACCTAAAGATTTATCAGGAGCCCCTGAACTTTGGGTTAAACCATCGTTTTCCATATTCTGATAGAACTTAGCAGTTAGGCGAAATGCCCCCCCTACTCCCCACTCCACCCTTTGTCAGTGAGAAATTGTTACTCTTGAAGTTTACAAATAAAAAAAATATCAAAGTATACTAAAATTTATTCTGGACTTAAGTAAGTCTTTCAACTCTTTTCATTGCTAACTGAAACAAGTGATACTGGCAGACTATCATTAAACTAAATTTCTTTACAAACTGCAGCAAATAAATGATAATGCTTCTTATTTAGTCAATATAATTTTCAATAAATATTTCTACGATCTAAGGAGATTTATTTTTTGTACTAGTTAGTCCCGATGTTCTCAACCCATGGTAAGCGTACCCCAAGGGGTACGGGGAAAGTTTATGCAGGGTTATACAACGATATATAATTTTCCTTTAAACAACCAAGAATTTGAAGAAGATCGCCAGTTTGTATAGCTTTGAGGGCTACCCGCAAACATATATCGCATCCAATGGGGGTACAGTCGAGACCAAAAGTTAAGAACCGCTGAGATCCGATTTTCTAGAAGTTTGTTTTATTTGTTTTTTGTACATTTTTTTAAACTTTCAGGTTCGGTTTTATATTATTAATGTGTTCCTACATGCTATTTAAATTAACATGCTGTGTAATAAGACATCATTATAACTGTATTAACTGTTTCATTGTTTATAAACTTATATATAGCCTAATAACCGTCTACTGTATTGGGCATCTCCTTTTGACTAGCCTGATGTATCTAGTTAGTGTGTGTGGGTGTGTCACATGGACTGACATTGTTCATCTCCTCTATCCAGGTACCATCATATGCCCGGCCACGGAATGCTTCGTCCACTGGAGGGACACTGCCAGCCACTGCGAATGGGGGCTAAACTTCTCCACGCCCACCGACGCCCAGAGGTTCAGGGACTGCTGCTCGGTAAGTGAGGACGAATCTGCGTTCATTGCACATATTCATGTACATGTATTGGACAGATTCATGTACATATATTGGAAAGATTCATGTACATTTATTGGACGGATTCATGTACATATATTGCACAGATTCATGTGCATGTATTGGACAGATTCATGTACATGTATTGGACAGATTCATGTAAATATATCGCACAGATTCATGTACATATATTGGACAGATTCATGTACATGTATTGCACAGATTCATGTACATATATTGCACAGATTCATGTACATGTATTGGAGAGATTCATGTATATATATTGCACAGATTCATGTACATGTATAAGACAGATTCATGTACATAAATTGCACAGATTCATGTGCATATATTGTATATGATCGTGAGATGCCATGCATTGTTCTTTATGTTTTCTGTAACTGACCACTGGCCACGCGCAACGGTTTTTAGGATTAAGTGATATAAATGTTGACTCTGTTACCAACACACTCTGTATCTGACTCAATTTGTTACCAGCACACTCGGTATCTGACTCAGCATGATCAAATGAAAGCACTCTGCTGACTCCCAGAGACATTCAGCTACAATGCAAAACTGCATGCCTCTCAGACAATAGTAAGACGTGACGTCTGACTTTCTGTCTTCCACTTCCGGTTGTGTATCGATGTCTTCGTAAAATACCATGCTGAGTTGTTTACGTTTTCTGCATCTGACCAGTGGTCACGCTCAACGGTTTTTTCTTTTATGTTTAAGTGATATAAATGTTGTATCCACTATACATTTATTTAATTGGAACTAATTTAATTTATTCTAACTCTAACTGACAAAACAATAAATAATCAAGCCTATAGAAGAAATATAGTCATACATATATTTTAAATAACACCAGATGAAACGAGTTTACTTTTATCACAGAAGTTCCTGTAAAGATGAGAAGTATATATCTTAGATCCGCGGTTCTCAACCGGCGGTACGCGTACCCCAAGGGTACGGGAAATGTTATCTAGGGCTGTAAGTGTGTGATGCGTGACTCGTCCTAATCCCGTGCCCAAATATCGCGTCAGTCAGGTAAATACATTCCATTATGAACGTAAATACATTTATTTGCGAACTTAGGTGTCAGGGGTACCATCAGAGTGCCTCGACATACTTTCGCACCCTTTTGGGGTACACTCGCGAAAATGGTTGAGAGCCGCTGTCTTAGATCCTTTGAACTGCTACATGGTAGACGACTACCACTATACAACCCCTCCCCCCTCCCCGCTACACTGAATTCTTAAACAACCTATGTTAGTTAGACCACTACTCTACCATTCTGAATCAAGAGGTCGAAGGTTAAAACAGATAGTATAAGACGGTGGTCTCCGACCTTTTCTCCCCGCGGACCGGTCAACGGTTTGGTAATTTCAGCCGCTGACCGCTGGGGAGGGGTAGTTGATTATATTGTTTGAATTACAATGCCACGAAGGACATAAACAAAAAGGAAATAGTTAAACATTTCTTGGGCCTCCCAGTACCATTTGATCCACGAACCGGTACCGGTCTGCGGTCCCGGAGGTTGGAGACTACTGGTCTAAGGAAACATATTGGTACCACAGCCCCCCCACACACACACACTCAAACTCACGCTACCCACTTCCTGACATCATAGATTTCAATGTTTGGACGATTATGCAGGTCTACTAAGTGATAGATCTAACCTTTTAATATTCTTTATCATTGCTTTGGATCAAGGCATTTCAAACGATCCATCCCCAGTCCAGAAATATGTTCATTTCCTGTGATCTAATGGATTCTTAATGTTCTGTGATATCCCTAACCCTGTCCAGAGCCCCAACACCACCATGCTTTTATTTATATTTTATGTCTGTTCAAAGTCCATTTAGAGAATAAAATCAAATCATATCCCCAGATCTAGTAATAATGATTCCGTCGTTTCGGACGAAAATGACCTGTAGCAAAGGTCTGACCTTAATGACTGTGGATTGTTTTGGTTTGAAGATGAACCTTTTCATTTTTAATTTAAACAAAAAAAACACAGTCGCGCATACACAGTTAATGGTAGGCGGACACACCCCAGGGGTCACTTTTCCCAGTCGAGCATACACATTTATAGCGGACACACCACCTGGGTCACCTTTTCCCAGTCGCGCATACACATTTACAGCGGACGTTTTACACCATGGGTCGCCTACCAGTCGCGCATGCACAGTTATAGGCTGAATTACACCATGGGTCTCTTTTCCCAGTCGCGCATACACATTTATAGCGGACACACCTATGGGTCACTTTTTCCAGTCGCGCATAAACATTTATAGCGGACACATCCATGGGTCCCTTTTCCCAGTCGCGCATACACAGTTATAGGCACAGACACACCCATAGGTCACTCTTTTCCAGTCGCGTACACAGTTATGGCGACACACCCATGGGTCACTTTTCCCAAATGTCGCGCATACACAGTTATAGGCGGACACACCCATGGGTCTCTTTTCCACACATAAACACAAATAACACACACACACACACACACACACAAACACGTTTGAACCTCTTCGGGCATTAAAGCAATGTTTGAACTCATAACGTCTCTTACCCTCAGCCTCACCGCCCACCCCCCACCCCCTGGCTACCACTCTAGCCCCCCCACCCCACTGGCTACCACTCTAACCCCCCACCCCCATGGCTACCACTCAATCCCCCCACCCCACTGACTACCACTCCCTAATCCCCCACCCCACTGGCAACTACTATAATCCCCCCACCCCACTGGCTACTACCACTCTAACCCCCCACCTCTTCCTACTACTCTAGCCCCCCACCCCACTGGCTACCACTCTAATCCCCCCACCCCACTGGCTACCACTCCTAATCCCCCCACCCCACTGCTTCTACCACTCTAATCCCCCCCCACCCCACTGGCTACCACACTCATCCCCCACCCCACTGGCTACCATCTAATCCCCCCACACCCCCTTCCCCACTCTAATCCCCCCACCCCACTGGCTACCACTCCTAATCCCCCACCCCACTGGCTACCACTCTAACCCCCCACCCCACTGGCGTCCACTCAATCCCCCACCCCACTGGCACCACTATCTAACCCCCACCCCACTGACTACCACTCTAACCCCCACCCCACAGGACCCTACCACTCTAATCCCCCACCCCAGTGGCTACTACCCTCTAATCCCCCCACCCCACTGGCTACCACTCTAATCCCCCCACCCCACTGGCTACCACTCTAATCCCCACCCCACTGGTTACCACTCCTAATCCCCCACCCCCTGGCTACCACTCAGCCCCCCCACCCCACTGGCAACCCCCCTCATCCCCCCACCCCACTGGCTACCACTCTAATCCCCCCACCCCATGACTACCACTCTAATCCCCCCACCCCACTGGCTACCACTCTAATCCCCCCACCCCACTGGCTACCACTCTAATCCCCCCACCCCACTGGCTACCACTCCTAATCCCCCCACCCCACTGGCTACCACTCTAATCCCCCCACCCCACTGGCTACCACTCAACCCCCACCCCACTGTACCTCTGTAATCCCCCACCCCACTGACTATACTCCTTTATTATGCCACATGTCCCACCCCACCCGCACCATATTCTTACCACTGGCTGCACTCCTGAGAAATCCCCACCCCACTATGGCTACCACTCTAATCCCCCCACCCCACTGGCTACCACTCTAATCTCCCCACCCCACTGGCTACCACTGCTAATCCCCCACCCCACTGCCTACTACTCTATTCCCCTACCCCACTGGCTACCACTCTAATCCCCCCACCCCACTGGCTACCACTCCTAATCCCCCCCACCCCACTGGCTACTACTCCTTCCCCCCACCCCACTGGCTGCCTCACTCTAATCCCCCCACTCCCACTGGCTACCACTCTAACCCCCACCCCACTACACACTTAACCCCACCCCCTTTTTTGCTTCTTTGTGGATTCTGGGTGAAGGGGTGGTGGAGGGGGAAATATTTTTCAGCAACGGGTAGACAACCCAGGATTGCTTCGTTTTTGTTTGTTTGGGGGTCTTAGTGATATTTCTCTCCCCTTTTTTTTTTTACTGTGGTAGACGTAATGGTGGGAGTTGGGGGGGAAGAGGAGAGGGTGTCTCTCTCAGCTTGTCGGTATCGTAGTCGCTCAAACAAATGATCGTTATACACACACACACAAATAACGATGGAAGTTGTTCGTTTTCATAATGTCTAAAAAAAAAGTTCAAACCAACAGATGTGTGATCAGAATGTTTCGGGGGGGGGTGAACGAAGTCGAATACGGGTAAATGTGTGATACCCGTACATGGGGTGGGACGTGAAGTCGATTACTGGTGAATGTGAACTGACCAGTCATGGCTGCTGGTAGTCGAGTGAAGTTTTGGAGGATGCTCAAAAATTATAACATAACAGTGCTGTTGTTGGAGGAGTTGCTGTAAAATGGTTCACGTTGTTTTTATTTTGTGCCGTTTTATAAATATAAAGACAGGCCAGAAATATGGATACGTGAGGGAGGAGTGGGGGTAATTGACAGAGAGGATATCTCTTGAATAATGATAGATGAGACAGATATAGTAGATAGGTGATAGACAGGCATACCAGAAAGATAGCTGGATAGATTAATGAGTACACATACAGACAGAC
>JAGDYQ010000163.1:1654644-1726510 GCA_021962125.1 Bulinus truncatus | reverse complement strand
ATTCATTATATTACAGAGTACACAGTTGACCAATTCGTTATATTACATAGTACACAGTTGACCATTCATTATATTACAGAGTGCACAGTTGACCATTCATTATATTACATAGTACACAGTTGGCCATTCATTATATTACATAGTACACAGTTGACCATTCATTATATTACAGAGTACACAGTTGACCATTCATCATATTACATAGTACACAGTTGACCATTCATCATATTACATAGTACACAGTTGACCATTCATCATATTAATAGTACACAGTTGACCATTCATCATATTACATAGTACACAGTTGACCATTCATCATATTACATAGTACACAGTTGACCATTCATTATATTACAGAGTACACAGTTGACCATTCATTATATTACAGAGTACACAGTTGACCATTCATTATATTACAGAGTACACAGTTGACCATTCATCATATTAATAGTACACAGCTGACCATTCATCATATTACATAGTACACAGTTGACCATTCATCATATTACGTAGTACACAGTTGACCATTCATCATATTACATAGTACACAGTTGAGGTCTGAATTAATTGATTTTTTTAATTAACGCATTTTTTGTTTTAAATTTAGAAACAATTCAGTTGTATTGGTCACTGGTCACTCTAATCTAAATTGTGTGTGCTTATGTGGTTCTCATTCAGCTAGTGCAGGGCTCCCATTGGTTAATCCTGGGCCATGGTTTATCTCCACCAACAAATGCCCCTCTGATATTTTGAAGATGATTACTGTACCCGTAAGATCCCAAAAAAAAATGCATGAGCCCCCGGCTAGTGTCTACAAACCTAGTGGCGGTCTAGGCTAGTGTGCCTTATCCCCTGGTTTAAATTATATACATTTCGGGCGATATCAGGTGATTTGTGAGAAAATATTATTTAATCCTGCGACCCTTTAAAAATAAAAACAACGGAATGCTTGTCTCAACGACCTCGTGTTTGGGGACCCCCTGGCTTATAATTTCCATACAGCAGCGTAGCCAAGCCCGTAGCCAGGTCAAAGTAAGCAGGGGGCACCAATAGCCAGCAAGGGGGTACCTTCTCAGTTTAGTTACTTTTTCTTTATTTTTTTCCTCATTTTCTTCTTTTAAAGCGGGGGGCGGGCACTCCACACCTAGCGGGGGGGGCACGGCCCCCCAGTGCCCCCCCCCCCTGGCTACGGGGCTGCGTGTAGCCGTCGACATATAGCTCATAATATCCATATATTCAGGTAGCAGACGACACATAGATCACAGTTTCTATACAGGGATGTGGCAGACGCGACCCAGCTAACAATAAGAAAGAAAAACCAAAAATCGATTAGATGCAAACATACTGTTTTTGTAAAAAATTATTTCTGTCTTGTCTTAGGCTAAAGTTATGTTAGGAGATGTATATTACCATGGTTATCTCCCTTATCTGAGCCTTACATCCGATGAGTCATGCAATGATACAATGATTTCCTTTTATGTCGGTCTACATCGGGATTGTCTTTTTCGCGCCAAGTCTCTCTCTTTCTCTGAACTCTCCCAGTGTCAACTGCATGCTGAAACTTAGTCTCTTAGAGCCCGTGAGATCAAACTCGCTGTGTCTCTCCACATCAGGAGACTGACATAAAGCCCAATGGCAAGCGAGCTACCCGACTGGTCCACCCTGCGGTCCGCCAGCCCGGCGCACTCAAAAAGCACATGATCCACGGTTTTCTCTACTTCTCTGCAGTGGCAGCAAAGGGAATCAACATTTGGCCTCAACCTTCCAAATTACGCACATATAGGACAATGCTAAAAAGTAAGTACGAAACTGGGCTATTATTGCCTGCTCGATCCTCCTGAGCCCCCACCACGGTCAGTGTCGGACGGCCGCTCCATCTGACTGCGGACATTTCTGCCCGTCACCCCACTGTCCCAACTCGAGAACCACCGAGTTCGCTCAAAGAGCTTGATCTTGGCACACACTGCCTATTCCGAAGCCTTTTACAAAAGTCTGTTTCCGCCCTCCTTCCTATAGCGATACTACAAATGCGCCCTATGTGTCTTTACCCTAAATAGACCCCTATCGACAGGTTTTTTTTTGCCGACAACTAAGCACATAGAAAATGTAAGTTTCTCTTTAACTTATTATGGAAGTTCTGCAATTTATCATCTCCAAACTTTCAAAAAAATCGCAAGTGTCTGAGACATGGTTGTAAGCGCGCAGAAGTTGAAGATAATGGTCAACACCACAGTGAGAGTTTCATAGAAATAGCCATTCACGGACAAAGACTAAGGGGATTATAAGATATTTGGGTTCTACGTTTGTCAAGAGCCAAACATGTACAACTGATATATGCATTAGAATTGTAACAGCAAATGACCGCTATGACCAGCCTTGATAAGATCTGATAAAAGAAAGACCAGCTTCAGCAACAAATACTGGTCTTGTATGCTTCGAGAGATATGCACCAAGTACTATAAGGTGCGAGCCTAAATAATTGTTATATTTTCTAATTATTGCCGACCTATTTACAAAAGAAACGGCACTTCACATTTTGAGCGATTGTGAAATTATTAAGTTATACTACACTTAAATATAACCGGTCTAATTTTACCGCATCCAGGTTTGTGCGGCTTATTATAGTCTAGGTGTGGTGGTCAGTTACACGCTATCCTGTGTCACTGAATAGACCTATCAGCAAACATGTTTGAAATCAAATTTCATCTAGTTCATTTATCTATTAGAAGAAATGTATTGAATTTATTTTAATTTCTTATTTTCCATTAGGAAAGTGTAAGAAACAATTAATTTTCGTTTTTTTTTTTAATGAAGTGTAGTCCTTTAGAAAAAGTTTACGGGAACAAACAAGAAAATATAAATTTCAAATAAAATATAATGAGAAAAATGAAATGTTAATATTGTCCCATAACAACACTCCCCCTCCCTAAACCATCAAATGCCCCCCTCCCCCCTGGTGGAGCCCGAGTCCCACGCTAGGAAACACTGGCCTACATCTAATGTATCAAGGTACAATCAGTATTATGTCTAAATACCAACAACTCGGGTGTTTGCCTGGTACGCCACAGACTTAGCAGCGGCAATGAGTTTTTTTTTTAATTTGTAGTAATTCTTAACACTATAATTAACATGGCGCCAGTCACCTTCAGTTTAGCGATGGATGGAGTTTTAAGAAAGGTATTTGATAAGATGTTATAAAACCATGTCAGCGGTTTAATACGTTTGTTGATCTATCAGCATGCAGCATGTGGGGTGTAGCGGCGAAAGGCAAGCGCCCTATCCCGGGAACTGAAAACGGGGCAGGGGCGCTATGGTATGTTTTTGTGAAACCGTAAGTAGACTACACCTGATGTTCTCGGCCATTTGCCCCCTTTCCCGTACTAGCGCCCACTGTGTCTGATGAATTATTGGTCAGTCATTTTTTTTCTTTTCTGTCTTTGTCATGCCAATACAGACTATGAGATGCAATTAAAAAAAAAGCCATTCTGTAAAAAATACGTATTTCGTAGTTTAAAAGTATTTAAATGGGCGTGCAGTAATCATAAATCTTTTACTTAATCCTGCAACGGGCCTTGCAGTTGTTTGCTTCTATTACCATGTGTTAACATCTACTGTCTTCAACTTAACCAGACAAAGGCTGTAAAACTATTCTATTTCTTTTTCAAAGCCACTCTAAGCTCTTTATTTCCTTTATATATTTCTCCCCGTGATTTCATTTAATTCAATGTTAAGATTTCATCTGTTGATTTGATTCAATTTTTTCATCTTTACAATTTTCTTTTTCTGATTAGCCACAGCAGCTTTTTCCCCCCTTCTTATTATTCTTGACTCACTCTGCCCGATGCTATATAAAATGTCTGCTCATTTTTTTGTACTCACTGTTTATTTCTTTGTTTCTTTTTGCTCCCCCACCCGCAACCCCCACCTCCCCGACTCCTCTCTCCAACCTCTATTTTTTTTTTCGTATTTTTTTTCCCCGTCCTTCTGGATCTTTTGTCCATTCCACCCTCGATCATGTTTCGGTATTTTCAAGACAGATCGATGGAGACGATTAGGTGGCTCGGCACAGAGCGCGAGAACACTCACACACATACACACACATATACTCACACACTGACGGCAGTCTCACACTCACGCACGCATTCATTGCGCATAACTGCTCACTTAGAGCTCACACACAAAAGAAGAGTGGGTTTCATCATATATATATATATATATATACACATCGACATGAATACCTATTTAATAAACGCGCAGATGAAGGAAAAGGGGGTGTGGGGAGGGGAATGTGGTGTACATTTGGTTTGAAGCACAGCATTCATGTACCGCCTTGCCTTACATTACATATCACACTCATTTGTTTACTAGCTGTACCCTGCAAAACCTTAGGTCTGATCGGTAGGGCTATGTTATTTTTTTTCCATGATTATATTTTAAACTGGAATACTGTTGTATTAATTCTTTACTTTCGATTTAACGCAGTACCCAAGTCGCTATTATTTTATAATTAGATTATTATTATATTATAACATCTTGCAGTGTTCGCACTTATATGTATAACCCTACATTGAGCTCATCCAAAGTATACGTCTACAAGGTCATCCTCGAGACAGGAGCACATTGAACACTTCAGAGGCCCTCAACAGAGCGGCAGGACCAGACAGGAAGTCGGAAATCAACCTCGAAATCCCGGGAAAACCTGGACTGTTGCCCACAATAACCTATTTGTCATGTCTATTTCAGTAAATACTCCTAAAGACAATGGTATCCTGACTTTGTTTGCTTCAGAATCTCTCAAACAGTTGCCTGATTTCTCAAGTAATTGCCGGATATCTCAAGTAATTGCCGGATATACTGAAGGCATTGCCAGATATCTTAAGTAATTACCGGATATCTCAAGTAAATGCCGTATATCGCAAGTAATTGCCGGATATCCTGAAGTCGTTGCCGGATATCTCCAGTAATTGCCGGATATCTCAAGTAATTGCCGGAAATCTCCTAATGATACACACCATGCTTTACACTTATTAGATTTTTTTTTTATAATAAATGAATTTTAGATATTAGTGCTTGTGTGTATATAAGTCCCGGTTTAAATCACAATTCAGTCAATTAGCACAACTTTAAGCTGCATGTACTTTCCCAGCTTAAGTCAGGTACCTATTTAAAGCTGGATGCACTTGATGGACTTTTATTCAACTTTCACCACAAGGACATTAAAGCGATATATATGTATATATATGTATATGTAAAGTTCCCCAAGGGCTCATATGGGCGGATTGAAGTGTAGAATTCATCTGTTTCAGTGACCTCGGCATATAAAGGTATTGTGTGGTTAGCACAACGTCCAGCCGCCTTTACTCCCCCAACTTAAAGTCAGGTGACCCATTTAAAGCTGGGTGAGCTAGGGACTTACACCAGGACATGAAAAAATCCCAAAGTTCTCACTGAGGTTCGAACCCAGGACTCTCCGGTCGACAGTCAAGCGCTCTACACTGCAAGACCATCCGTCGTGTGCTTGTATACATATAAATTGTTAAATATTTAAAATGATATAATATCGCATCTGTGCATTTGATAAAAGTCTGAAAATATTAACAATATTTAAAGAGGGCTGGGGGGTGGGGGTGAAGGGGGATGGGGCGACATTGGGCATCCATAGGGAACCGTTCCAGCTAAAGCTGTTAATGTTTTATATGGTGAGTATTCGTCTGTTAAAAACGATTATCGATCGACCTGCAGTGTAAAACAACCATCTATAACAAACATGCAAGTGTTATGGGAGAGCAGCGCTATTGTAAATTGGTGTTATCCGCGAGAGAGACTTGCTGATGTTGCTGGTGATAGAAGACTCAGTGAGGCTCGAGGACTTTATAAATTTATAATAAACTTTCCGTAGGGGGGTAGCTGTTGGTTTTCTCTGAATTAATTATCTCCCTTTTGTCAGGCGTAAACTATTCCCCTTAATGCTCTCAGGACTTTTTTTTTTCTCCCCTCCATCTTTTTTTTTACTAAAATGTTCACGCTTCATTGGGTCTGTAACGAATTCCATGGGTCTTTGCCTTGAAACCTAATTCCGTCTACGGTCATACAAGGGAGAAAACTACGCCTTGAGAAATTACTTGAAAAGTATAGTTATAAAAAAAAATGCTTCCCCTGAATAGTCCGGTTATGATGATGTTGGGAGAGGTTATGGAACTTTGTAATTGTATGATTGGAGTATCAGCTGAAGGATAATTGTTCGATAGCTAGGGAAAGCTATTATGGATCTAGCATTGAGTAGAGGCGACCGTAGCTGTTAGCGAGGCGTGGGGTGTGTGTTATTGGCCGGGCTTATGACGAGTGTAATATACAGGGGCTGGGAAATAAGATTTAGTTTTGTTAAAGTTAAATTTAAAAAAATAACAAAAAAACTAAAAATCGCAAAGCGCGAGACCACCTTCCACTGAGGCGCGAGTCATGGAGCCGTTACCCCAGACGTCATCCCCCTGAGGCCGCCACCGGATGTGGGGGGGGTAGGGTACGGAGAAGGTTTTTCTAGCCACTGCCACAACTTTCAATAAGAAACAAAGTAGTCTAAACGACAATCAGTATACTAATACTCAGTGTAATACTTAGTAATAGCAAGAAGCCTATAGCCTCAACACTATCGCGCCACGGACATGGTTTGGGCCAGCGCACGATGTTACTAGACAAGCACTGGAATGGAACGTTCAAGGCAAGAGAAAAACTGAGGGGTCAAACCTCAAAGAAGTCCCAAAGAGGGTTGGATTTCATGGGCCCAACTCAAGACCTTACTACAACCCTGGTTTTAATATCCACCCCCCTAGCGGATGGATGTACTTCGTCAGCTGACTGTGACCTAGATAACTGTGCTGATGAGTGTGTGAATTGATCTGGATGGGGGAGTTCGATCCAATGTCACATTGACATATTTACATGTTACTCTGGCGGAGTGCTTTCCGGTGTCATGCTGGTGTAAAACTTGAGAAACATTCTTCAACTGTACTTTGACTTATAAATGATTCACCGTGTTGATGAAGGCTGGTGAGTGCATTGGTGAGATGGATCGATTTTCCAGGCCACGAGTTTGAAATTCTCCCCACATCCAACTATCTGCCGCATCGGTTCAAATAACATTTTAACCCATTAACCTACAAAACATTGAATCTAACCTCACTTGCTCAAATGTATACACTGTGAGCTCTCGTTGCACATACAGATTCCTCGTTGGGGTGGGGGTGGGTGGGGGGGGGGAGGAATAACTTAATAAGTTTTTACCTGTCTCTTATATAACAATTTTCTTGCCTGTATATTTGACTGAGATGGATGGCCGAGTTGTATAGATCATCGACTGTCGACCTGAGAGTTCTGGGTTTCGATCCTCAGTAAGAGACACGGGAATTGATCGAGATCCTGTTGAAAGTTAGTTAAGTCCATCAAGTTCACCAAGCTTTATATATTTGACTTGACTTAAGTTGGGGAAGTAAAGTCGGCTATGCGTTGTGCTAAACGCACAATCCCTTTCCATGCCGAGGTTACAGGAACATAAGATGTCCTCGCTTCTTCTGCCGCAATGGCCCAATGGCGCTAACGTAACTTTACTTTTATATTTCACTTTCTGTCTACATGTCTATGTAAAAAAAAAAGTTCCCTTCTTAGCCCTAACGGGCCATCGGGGCAGATGAAGTGTAGAATTCAACTGTTTCTATAACCTCGGCATATGAAGGGATTGTGTGGTTAGCACAACTCCCAGCCGCCTTTACTTCCCCAACTGAAGCCAGGTACACATTTAAAGCTGGGTGGACTTGTGAGACGACTTTGCACCAAATTTCACCTGGAAAAATTCCATGGGCCTCACCGAGGATCGAACCAGGACTCTCAGGTTGACAGTCGAGTATCTACACCACTCGGGCATCCGTCCCACACATGTCTATGTGCTGAGCCGTTTTTTTTAAAATTTGATTTGACAAACCATGCCACACTGGTTCTATCTAATTTTAAGATGTCCATAACATATTCTTTTGCACATTGCTGACAATATATATCTGGAAGTCTCTGTACAGGGACCCACATATGACCTTATGATTGGAACTGTCAGTGTGTTTACGTGTATGTCTCCGTATTCTTACGTGCCAGTTTTTTTTTAATAATTTTGATTTTTTTTATTTAATTTTTTTCCCATTACATTTAAATGCTAAATAAGTGATTAACATTAGAGAGCGACCGATATGCCTTTTTACCGATAGTCCGATACCGATATTTTCTTCCAGCATTTTTACCGATACCGATATTTTCTTTTTAGGGGCTGTCCATTATTTATGTCAACAAATTTTTGGCGATTTTTACCCCCCCCCCCTTGTCAACAACTTGTCAAACTTCCAGAGACCCTCCTATAAAATTACGTCAACATTTGATTACCCCCCCTAAAAAAGGTGGCTTCCAAAATGTTTATGTGGCAAAATTAGTAGGAATATAGTTAGTTTAATTAAAATACTGAATGTTAAGCGAGTAAGTAACACAGAACTACAAACGCTGCTTAATTTTCCTATTTATTAAGTAATTATATTAAATTAAAAAAAGTAACATTGTTGACGTCAACTTTTCTTGACCTCCCCCCTCCCCCTTGTCAACAATTGTCAAAAATTTTCTGACCCCCCTATCCCCCTATTTTGTTGACGTAATTAATGGACAGCCCCTTAAGCAACGACAATGCCAAACACGTGTTATTCTCGTGGTGTATGACGTATTTCAACTCATGTTCACATATTTTGTAACACTTCGCCCACGCGTGTCTTGTTCCCCCCCCCTTCAGATACCGATATTTTTTTAATCAACAACGATGCCAAACACGTGTCTTTCTCGTGCTACAACTAATGACGTATGTCAACCCATGCTTACCCCTTCCCTGTCATATTTCGTGACACTTCGCCCACACGTAAGTCTTGTTCCCCCCCCCCCTCAACTTCCCATCCCAACAAAAAATACACACAGATGTTCACTAATTGTATCATTCAAGGTCATACATTATAATTAAGAAATGCCAATCCTATTGTTTCATGGTCATATCTCTGATGTAGACGTGACAATTTCTGTGTACGGGTTTTTTTTTTCTTTTTTTTTTAATCTTGTCTGATCTGGTTATAGAATTGGGTTATTTACTGATTTTTTTATGCAACTCTGTTGTGAAAAAAAAACAATGTATCGGCAGCCAAAAAACGGCCGGTCCGACAGTTAACCCATAGTGCCAATATCGGTTCGACTATCGGTCGCTCCCTACAACAATCGGCCGATCCGATATTAACCGATAGTGCCAATATCGGTCCGATACCGATCCGATTATCGGTCGCTCCCTAATTAACATGGTGAGGATACCAAGTGCTTCTCAAAGTACGTTAAGTATTTTACTTATTTTGTAGTGTACTTCAATCTTTCAAGGAACCAGTTGTTCTTTTTAGTTCTTGCTGTGATTTTTCAGAGGAATTTTTACAAACAATTACACTTCACACCTTTAGAGTTAAAAAAAAGTCTGTCTTCAAATGTGTCAGCCCTAAGTACTGCCGCGAGTTGTCAAATTATTGACTTTCCAAATGTAACCTGTATGTATTCTATGTGTTTATTAATCAAGAATTCAATAATAACATCAAGTGTTGAAACGATCGATGTCCATATGAACGTTACACTGTCACAGTTCACTCTCGTTACACTCTCACAGTTCACTCTCGTTACACTCTCACACCTAACTCTTGTTACACTCTCACACTTCTCTCACGTTACTTACTCACACTTCACTCTCGTTACACTCTCACACTTCTCTCACGTTACTTACTCACACTTCACTCTCGTTACACTCTCACACTTCTCTCACGTTACTTACTCACACTTCACTCTCGTTACACTCTCACACCTAACTCTCGATACACCTTCACAGCTCACTCTCGTTACACTCTCACACCTAACTCTCGGTACACCTTCACAGCTCACTCTCGTTACACTCTCACGATTCACTCTCATTACACTCTCACAGTTACATCGCAACACACACGCATTGCTCCAACGCCTAAACCAATGGCGTAACGTGTCAAATGCATTTTCATCACTTAAATAGTTTGGGGCTTTAGAATGGGGCAACCCGGATTTCACTCATACAAGTTACGTTCTGCGATATGTACTTGAGGTTTCTCCGAGTGGACACACTTCATTAATTGCAAGAAAGAAAACTTTAGATATTGAAAAAAATCCCTTTCACAGACATTTTAAAATCTGCTGCAAAATATGAAGGGAATTAATTAAAGAAAAACAACAAAACGCTATTGTTTCCCCTTTGAATGTCTTTTAAATAAAACTAATAGTCGTTCCGCGTCGTATCATACGCCGCAAAGCAACGAGGAAAGATACTGACACAATCTTTGATACTGACACAATCTTTGATACGGACACAATGACAAAGCGAAGTAAGTTTTCTGTAAAGCGAAATTTATTTTGAAACATTTTAAACACCTATAGCTGACGGGTGAAGACTTCCTGAGTGATCCAACTTGACCCACTTTAAACAACACGCTTGCTGTGATCCAGCCCTCCCTTACTCTTCTCCCAGCACATTATTGTGTTTTTTTTCCGCTGTCGCGAGTTGTCGACGTATTCGGTAATTCCACAATCTATAAAATGTCCTGCGTCTGGAAGTTGTGAATTATGTATATATATATATATATATATATATATATATATATATATATATATATATATATATATATATATATATATATGTATTAGGGTGTCCCGAAAATGCTCGAAAAAAACTTTTTTTTAATCTTTGGTGTCTCACCCCCTGAAATGTGTCTCTTGGGTACAATGATTGAATTGGTGAAGTTGTAGCTCATTTGAACAACATTTAGAGGTCCCCCAAGAGCTTTTAAAATTCCAGTATTAGGCCAACATAAAAATCCAGATGAATCATGGCTCAAATAATTTGCAGTTTTTGCATGCCATAGTTGAATAAAATGAAGTTTAAATATACTTATATTTATCTCATTGCTATCATTAACTAGAGTTGAAATTGTGTGATTCTTAATTAGAAAATATAATAAATGCTAGAAAACATATAAAATACCTAATGTGCAAAATTTAAGCAATGTGCATATTTTTGAAGATTTAATTTTTTTAAACTAAGCATGCTAAATTGTCAGGCATCATATCACCAAAAGTTGGTGCAGTGCTGGACAGAACGAACACCAGCATTAGAAAATCAACAATGATACTTGCATGCGCATTCAACGAAGCTGGTGTTCCGACATCTGACACAGTATTTTCCAAGAGCACAATGCATCGTCATCGCAAGCTTTGTCGTCAACAAGCTGCAGCATGTATAAAAGAAGACTATATTCCCTCAAAATCAATTGTACACTGGGATGGTAAGCTATTGCCCGATGTTACCGGACATGTTACCAGCAACGGCGATCGATTACTTGTCCTGCTCTCGTCACTTGTCGATGGCACTACAAAGCTTCTTGGTGTTCCCAAGTTAGCATCCGGGTCAGGATGGGTAGCTGCTGATGCAATATATGAACATATCAAATCATGGAAGTGCGAATCTATGGTCATCGGCATGTGCATCGACACTACGGCTTCCAATACTGGAAGACTCAATGGAGCTTGCACTCTGTTAGAAATAGCCTGGGACGTAATCTATTATGGATGGCACGCCGTCATCACACGTTGGAAGTACTCCTTTCCGATGCATTCAATGTTTGTCTTGGACCATCCACTGGACCAGAGATTTTGTTTTTTAAGAGGTTTCGAGAAAAATGGCCAGAATTAAACCACACACCCGAACCCAGATCCGCCCCTTTGATAATCGTGTCTGATTCAATTAAAGAATTTATTAAATGTCAACTTGAGGTCAGTCATTCACGTGATGATTATTTGGAATTTCTTCTGCTTGCTGCACAAATGGTTGGGTTGGAGGTTGATGTCAGCATTCGCAGACCTGGTGCCCTACATAGGGCAAGGTGGATGGCGAAAGCAATCTATGCATTGAAAATCGAACTATTGTTTGCAGGCAACGAAACCATCTTTCAGTTAACAGCTCGAGAATTACCAGGTATTCAGCGCTTTAATCGGTTTACCATATGTGTTTATCTTCAATCATGGTTTTCATGCAGGCTCACCGCAGATGCACCTGTGAATGATATCTTGTTGATACAGCGTTTATACGAATATGATGATGCTGTTCTTCGATCGACTGGATTGAAAATGATGGTTCGTCACTCGTGGTACAAGAGTCCGGAACTGTCGACGCTTGCGTTATTTTCAACCCTTTTGTCGGACAAAGAAAAAACTGGCCTTGTTCGGACAATGCAATCACAACGTGGACCGCATCTCATAAAAACACTACCAAAAAGTGTTGTATATTTGCGTGCTTCTACCACATTTTTTGAAACATCAAACATTGATGCCAGTTTTCTAGATGTTCCTGTTGTAGCCTGGTCAGATACACCATCTTTTAAAGTTGCAGCAGATTTTGTAAAGCATCTGGCTTGTATCAATGACTCTGCAGAGTGAAGTGTAGCATTGATACAAAATTTCAATGACAGTATCACCAAGAATGAAGAACAAAGACAATTTTTGCTCCAAGTGGTTGAAAAACATCGGAAAAATTTGCAGAGTGTAATCGTGAACAGCTGGCTAAAATTTAAATTTGAAGGACTTTTTTAAATTTTTGTCTACCGTACAGTACAAAGTACAAAATAAATAGCAGGAATGCTTATTTGCATTGCTTATTATTATTATTTTTCAAGCAGATTGACATTGATTCAAGAATTAACTTGACAAAATGAATAAAACTTTGTTTTTCACAATTTTTTACCTAAATTTCAAATTTAAAAATATAAACCATTCAATATTTATATATTTTGTTTCATTTAATATTATAAACAATACTAAGCATCAATTTGTTACTTAATATATCAGTTTCGCATATAATGCAACATTGACGCTGTATTAGATTTGACCGCGAATGATTTTACACCAAAATCTGGAACTTTAAACCTCTTGGGGGACCTATAAACATTGTCCAAATGAGCTGAAATTTTGCAGGTTAACTACTGTTACCATACAGACATATTCTGTGGGGTGAGACATCAACATTTCAAAACTTCATTTTTTTGGGACATCCTAATATATATATATATATATATATATATATATATATATATATATATATATATATAGTTAATCGAGGATTTGAGGCTGATAGCTTAAAACTTAAATGTATTTAATATTATGAAGAAATTAAATTTTACACGAAAACTTATACATCATTTTGGAAACCCTTAAAAATAAGAACACAATATTTTAGAACAGTGGTTTTCAAACTTATACGGTTCACGAACTGTGACTTAGCGACTCGCCAATAAAAAAAAAAATTCTATTTGAAACATATACGAAAAATAAAGAAAGAAAATATATATATATATAGAAGTTGACTTTTACTTTGTCGGTTAACAACCGTCTCGATTATTGAAAAATAACGAGAAATATAGTTTTAATTATGTCCTTTTGAAGTCTCGACCAACTAATTCTAAATTAAAATTTGTTGCTTCCCATCAATGAGTCGTGACCAACAATAGTGAGAACCGCAGAGAACCAATTGCAGTGCATTTACCAAAGAAGTAAATGGAAAAATGACCCAACAAATAGATGTCATCACACTTAACAAGAGTCATCCCACAAAACAAGCGTCATGCAAGATTTACGACGGTGTGCATAAAAGCAACAAAATAAACGGTAAATGATAATGGCCAAAAGAGTACTGAGACTACCAACTAGGTACCATTAACTTACCTGAGCAGGTGAGAGTCCTTTCTGGAGTGCCACGGGTCAGTCTCCTGTCCCCTGTAGTTTTTCTTCAGGAGGGGGGCACACAGTTTATTCCCCATTGGCTGTTTACCTCGTAGATTTCTTTGTGTGGAAACTCAACCTTCAATTTCACATCCTCCGCAAATTTCCCTTTGTATATGCGTTGGAAGGCGTTGATAGCAGTAATCCGTTATCTGAGAAATCCATTATCCAGTGCAAGAGAATCACTTAGAGAACTCCACATGCAATACGGTCACAAGTAAACAAATAAATTTGAACGCAAAAAACTTTGTTGGAATAATCCTCTGAATAAAGATTCCAACACCAATCAGAATAAATGAAGAATTTTTTTATATATCCTTGCACATGTATAGGTAAGTGATGCACACCTTAAATAAAAAAAAGAGAAGTAATAATGAACGAAAGAAAGAAAAAGTAATGAGAATAGTATTAAACAGTGTAAACAGTTATATCAATATATTTCATTTGATATTATAAAAATGCCATCGTTCACAAGTGTCATCAATATAATAAGAAAGTAATCAGACTTTTTATGACAATCTATGATCAGACAAGTATTTGATTTATTATCTAAATGTATGTAGTCTCTAAATGAGAGCACTAGCCAATTTTATTTTACTTTGGAAAATAAGTATATTATGTATCTCGATAGAGCTTTAATTACAAGAAGTCATGTTTCTTATATTATTATTTTTTAATGTTTCTCTTTTACGAGTATTTAAAACCGCATCTTTTAGTTTGTCAGTGGAGTTTGGTGCTGAATATCCCTTCGTAGAAGCTAAATAAAACTCTACACATAGGTCTGCTACTGACTTACTCATGGAACCGTTTTTAGGTCTTTAGGAACCCTAGGGGAGAACCTTTCAGACAGGGGCGCAGATACAGGGGCGCGGATTAAATTTTGTCAGATCGAATTGCCGCACCCTGTGTCTTTTCAAAATAATCTTTATCTTCGGCTACGAATGCTGCCGCCCCCCCCCCCACCCCACTGTACCATAACTGTGCCGCCCGATGCGTCAGTCTCTCAGTATCCTAGCACGGCAAGGCCCTGCATCCAGAATTCCAGATACAGGTGTAGTCAGCTGTCACCCTGTCGAGCAGTACCATTCTTCGGTCATAGGAGGCCCTAAACAAAGGCTAACGATATATTTAGGGGACCTTTGGTAAAAGGGCCTTACTGAGGCCCTATAATCATCAGATTTTATAGAAGTTAATACTGTAATAGGGGGAAGGGTTGGACATTAAACGGATCTTAGCGGTCGCCTAGTTAACATACAGTTGTATAGATACGTATTATATTCGGCTTATGTTTAAACTGTACAAACAAAGCAAAAACAATTTTAGACGCGTGTTGCCAACTCTTAAATCTCCATGTAACTACATGGGACGTGGGGATTTAATAATTACAGAGAACGTCGCCGTATTATAAACCTGAACAGTGGCGGTAATAATGAGGTACACAAAGGAGGGAAGAGAGAATGTAATTTTACCCAGTCCGGCTCACAGTGGACTCTGGGGATAGACGCGATGTTTATGTTCTGTTTGTTTAGTCTGGGACAACCCTCTGATGAACTGTCTGAATCGTTCCTGTCCAATAATCTTTAAATAAACGGAAGTAGTCGACAAGACCCGCCCATCTTGTGCACTTTTACATGCTCAGTTGTTGTTTTTTTTTTTAAATATATGGTTCATAATTGTTAGTTGAAATCGCCTGATCCCGCCTAGATCAGGGGTCGGCAACCTTTTGAGACGGAAGAGCCAAAAATTAAAATGTGCATTTTTCTCAGTTTTTAAAGAGCCACTAAAATTTTTGTTATAATATTATGGTATTTGATTAGGTTGCAATTTGGCATCGAAAGAGCCGCAACTTGACATCAAAAGAACCGCATGCGGCTCTCGAGCCGCAAGTTGCCGACCCCTGACCTACATCATTCATAAAGTTATTCGGGTTCATACTTATATTGATATGAAGTTACTTTTTCTTTTCGATTGAGGTTTTACAGTATTAGAGAGTTACTTCAATTTTGTACTCGAGTGAGAAATAATGGGAGAAGACAACAGTGTCTCTCTCGAGAGTAGTCTGGATTGAAATCTTTTTTGTGTGTGTACGTGTGTTAGTGTAACGAGTATGTGTATGTGAGTGAGTGTTGAAATGTGACATCTCCGAAGATTCCAGGTTATATCTTGAAACAGTATTCCTTGGGATTGAATGTTCGTTGTACGTTATTAGAAAAATAAAATAAAATCTGAATATTGTGTACCAGGTTTTCTAGAAAGTGATTTCATAATTCTCTTGCGTTTCGTAATGTTGTTGCTGTTTGTGATTCAGTGTGTATGTGTGTGGGAGGGGGGGAGAGAGAGAGAGAGAGGCTGGAAGTGATGTAACTAAACGCCACAGTGCCGGTTACTGCGTTCTAATCCCTATGAAATTAGTTTTAAATGACATTTCAGTCTAGACTATGGCGGGCATTTCAGCCGCAGCTAGCTATTGTGATGCCCAGTGCGAGTTTTAACTGATGCAGAAATTAGAGAAATTTCAAAAAAAGTCTAAGATTATATCCTAAAAAAAGATGTTATATAATTTATTATAATTTCTGAATCCATAACTCACTAATCTTTAGTGCACCCTAATCGAAATATAGCATTACAAAGCAGACCCGGTAGCGTTGAAAGCTATACTCTTAAACCCCTTGGTCTTCTGCGGGCAATGCACCCACACTGGGCGCCGAACTAGGAAGGGGAGCCAAAAGATGTAACTCGCACAGGGTGCCACATTAATTGAACAAGCCAATAATCCAAAGAGGGATCGGAACACGCCATTAATCCAAAGAGGGAACGGAACACGCCATTAATCCAAAGAGGGATCGGAACAAGCCATTAATCCAAGGAGGGATCGGAACAAGCCATTAATCCAAGGAGGGATCGGAACAAACCAATAATCCAAATCTTCCAGAAAACATTGACTACTTTATTAGTTAAATGTTTCATTTATTTTACTCCACGTAATGTTCTGTAAATGTAATGTAGACATTTACTAGGCCATTTGTTTCTAGACGTGTGCAATACAATCAGCAGAACTCAAGGTTCGATCATATATATCATATATCACACTATACGTATCTTTTATCTTCCTCTCCATTCATCTCTCTGTTTCTCTCTGACCAAGTATTTGCCCATCACACTGCTGTTGTCTATTCTCTCAACTGGATCTCGTGTTATTCTTTTCGTTTATTTCAGTAAATAAAAAAAAACCTGAAATGTCAAGTGTCATCTGACATTTGATTATTTCTTAACACCTTCGTGTTTATTTTAAATTTTACATTTCTTCGTAGTATTGTTTTTATTATTTTATGAATTTATCACAGTTTCTACGTACATTTAGTGATAAATAAGTGCTACAGTCATAGACCATGGATGCAGCTAGATAGACAACTGTTTCAGTTATAGGCAAAAGTTTCACTTATAGACAAGTTATTCAGCTATATACTCTTGATGTAAATATAATAGACTGGTGATTCAATTATGTACATGTGCTTCAAATAAAGACCAGAGTTTCAGTTAAATAGTGGCTCACTCATAGATGATTGATTCAGCTATGACAAGTGACTCAATCTGCTAGAGACAAATGGTAGAGCTACAGGCTAGTGATTCAAATATAAAGTGATTCAGCGATAAGTGATTCAATCAGCTATAGACAAGTGATAGAGCTACAGACTAGTGATTCTTATATAAACAATTGTTTTAGACATCGACATGTATTATAGCTATATAGACTATATATCTATATAAAAGTGAATCAGCTACACACAAGTACTACCGATACGTAAACATGTGTATGAGCTATAGAAAGTATCTCACCCATAAACAGTTACATAGAAATGCCTCTGCTATATAGTCAATACTTTCCATACTTCCATCTGTATGAGCCAATCATCATGATTATGGTCAATCAAGTGACCCAATCGATCAGTCATACGTCATGTGTCTCAGTCCTGATTATTAACTTTTTTATACTGCTTTTCCAGGTAATGAGCAGGAAATGCGCAGGTAACGACCCCGTTACCTGGGGGTGACAAACATGTGCAACACGGACCTAATTACGCTGTGAGACTGACCCTCCCGGGGGGAGAGGGTGTTGTCGAACAGTAAAGCTCTCGACTGTTGACCTGCAGGCTGTAGGTTCAATCTTTACAAGAGTTTTTAGTATCCTTTTCAAGCCCATAAAATTAAAAAAGTTTTTTGAGTGGCTTTCCCAGGTCATTAAATTGAAGCCACTAGAGCTCAAACCATGCACACTGCACAAAACTTATACAACTATATTTGGTTATAAATTTGTATCTGTTTCATAAACATTGTCCGGTTTCCTACTCATTAGTGTTTTGGATAAGTTACGTTGCGTCGTATATAAAGCGTGAAAAATGAGAAGAGCACAGATGAGATATTATAGTATATAATCTGTAGAGAAGAGTTTCTGAGACCAAATCATGTTTCTTGGAGCATAAATCCAAAACTGCATAACACTTCTTGTGTATAATATAATTCCAAATTAACGTTACATTGTTTTATGGCTCTTCCAATAAGTTATAAATTATATTAAAGGTTTATAAGAAATCCTGTTTGTGTATGGAAATATAAAAGAAACTTTTGGGAGACGGAAGCTTTTTAAAAATTTCCGTCTCCCAAAAATTTCTTTTAAATTTCCTTACAATAAATACCTAAAGATTCCATTTTTAAGAATTCATTTCTATATATTGTGTCATATTAACTTTCTTTTAAATGTTTATTAATAAATTTTATTGACCATTTACTGTCTGAACGAGAAAGACAAAGAGATAGACAGACATAGAGATAGACATACATAGAGATATACAGACATAGAGATAGACAGACATACATGGGCATTGCTTTCTACAGATGCGGACTTCGCTTTACAACTGTTTACTAGCATTTGATGGTTGGGGAGTAGGTTGAAAGGGGGTAGGGGTAAAAAAAAACATTACAATAAATCACCGCCATCCCGACGTCCGTTTTCGGTCAATATCCCAATAACGTAATGCCTGGAGTATCTGAACAAAATAAATCAAGCTAATCTTAGAGCTGGTTCCTTGTGCTCGTTAGACTATCACTAAAAGCTACACTCTCAAACCCCTTGGACTACCCGAGTCTTCAACCATCATAAAGTACAAATACAACCCAGAACAATTTGGGTAAGAGGATTTTTTTTAATCATTGGAAGGAACAATTCAGAGGCGGACTAAGATCAGTTGGGCCCATAAAATAGTTGTAAACTACGCAATTGAGCCCTTAGCAAGTTAGGACCCCGGTACGACCGAAGTTAAATCCGCCTACGAAAATATTCCTTCTTTGGAAAAATACATTCAGTAACACAACTAAAGTATATGGTTTAGATCAATAATTCTCAAAGTGTGTGTTGCGACAAACCATTAACGTTTACGGTTTATACAGAGCTGCATTTAAGCGATTGTAAGTAATTTTCAAAAAGAAGTTATTGCAAAATATTTGTATGTATTGGTTTACATTTAAATGTTTCGTGATTAATTAGAGAGACTCGTTGGTCCCAGTTTATGTAAGTGGCAGCATGCAGTGGCGTAGTTAGGGGGAGAAAAAGGGGACATCAGGCCCCGGGTGCTACTCACAAAAGGCGCCAAATGGTATATTTTACATATAATATTATATGGTTTTCGAATGGGGGAGGGGGCGAAAAAGGTATTGTGCCTCGGGCGCTACGATACTGGCAGCATGAGTTCTAAAAATAAATTTTATGGGATATCAACGCCTGTTTTCTCCAATGTTTCTGTCACGTCTGCTTAAAGTCAAATATGTGACTTCAAAACCCGGAGTTAAAAATCCTCATTTCAGCGTCTTGTTTACATATTTTCACATTCTCTTCATGGCTATTTGATTTAGAGATTAAGTAGACAAATCGATATGCGATGTAAGACTGGAATGCTCTGGTGTTTTAGATTTGTGTTTTAGATTTGTGTCCTTCGGAAAGTGCTAAATGGTAATATGACTAAGTTGGCTGGTATGAACTGATTGTAAAAACAAATAGAAGGGGGTATATTGGAAGCTGTCAATGTCCAATTCATTTCAACTCAATATTGAGGCCCCTGTACTAGCGTGGGGCCCCAGGCTCAAGTGGGTCGACGCGTTAAAAGGACCCTGATCTAGACAAGTTTTGTGTACAGGGTAGTCTGTGTAATATTTGTGGAGTTAATTTGCGTGGGGGAGTTAATGTTTATGTAGTAGTTGCGGTGGATTGTTTGTGTAGGGTGTTTTATGGGGTGTTTGTTACGGTATGTATGTATGTATGTATGCATGTATGTATGTATTAACGTATGTAATTATTTGTATATGTATGTTTGCATGTTTGTCTATTTATTTGTTTACATGTTTGTATGAATGTATATAGTATTAAACTACACTATGTGTATTTCGTTGATTCCATCACCATGAAATTCAAATTAATATCTCATCGCACCCCTACCCCCCCCCTTTCCACATCATTCGTCCAGTTTCTTTAAACCTCAAAGGACAAACATCGCTCACGGACACATTAGGAACAAGACGTCTGTCCAATATCCTCTCCCCCCACCCACGCCCATCTTACAGCCCTCACCCCCTCCCCAAACCCGTACACACACACCCACAAACAAATCAAACCTCTGTCTCCACATCAAATCGTCTTTTCTTTTCTCGTCAACATGTGTTATGACATCACACAAGCTTGAGAAAAAATAAATGATTGAATACAGAAGGGGAAATATTTCTATGTTCAATTTCAGGTTAAAAGAAATTATCCAGTGGTTCAGCCTTATCGATTATTATTTAACTGTATAGATATTTTTTGTTTTATTTTTCTTGTCTGGAAATCTTGCGATTAATTTAGAAATAAAGTCAATGAAAGTATTTTAAATGTGAGAAAAACATGTTTACCTGACTATCTATCTATCTATCTATCTATCTATCTATCTATCTATCTATCTATCTATCTATCTATCTATCTATCTATCTATCTATCTATCTATCTATCTATCTATCTATCTATCTATCTATCTATCTATCTATCTATCTATCTATCTATCTATCTATCTATCTGTCTTCTGTCTGTCTGTCTGTCTTTCTGACTATCTATCTATCTATCTATCTATATCTTTTTATCTATCTAATTTATCCATCTGCCAATTAATCTGTCTATTAGTGTCTATATATCTGTCTATCTGTCCAAATATCTATCAAACTATCAATCTATCTATCTATATCTTTTTATTTATCTAATTTATCTATCTGCCAATTAATCTGTCTATTAGTGTCTATATATCTGTCTATCTGTCCAAGTATCTATCAAACTATCTATCTATGAATATTTAATATCTGCCAACCTCTCCATATATCAGTTTAATCTCTCTCTATGTAATCCACCTATCTTCTCCATTCCATCCATATATCTTACTTTTTACCTATTTGCTTTTTTTAAATGCCAAATAAATATTTTTTACCTAAGTTGCTTATTGCTATGTATTTTACCCTTTAAATCTACGAAGTTAATCATTTTTTTAATTAACCAACACGACAAATCAGTTCACAACTGACAATATGAATAAAACTTTACTAAAAAAAAAGAAAATGATATCATTAAAATTTTCTGTAATATGAAAAACCTGTTTTTTTCTTCACGTCTTAACTTTTTAAAAAGTTAAGCGAATCAGATTATTTCACGATCCATAAATATAATGAATCACAAATCACATCAAATACACTGAATTCCGAATTAATTCACGAATAGTTACGAAAGTTCCAAGAAAATGTATAAATATAAACGTGGCTTTAATAGATATCACAGTTGGGCAAGAAATATAATTTTCTCCAATATTTCAAGAAAAGAAAACCCATTAAACTTCAGATTTTATAACAACAACAAAAAAAAAATATTCAAGAGGGAAATTAAATCCTGCACATGAACACAACAGTGGGGTTGATTTAACTCCTCCTCGTATTTCTTCTTTTTTTTCCCCGCCTTCTGGAGGAATACACCTGCTGGGATTAAAGTCTGCCTCCTGTCAAGAGATGGATGTCTTGGCCAGAAGTCTTGGTCCAGCTGAGGAGGTGGTGGTGCAGTCTTGGTGGACGCTGGCTCGCTCTTGACTTTATATCAGTGGTGTGCATGACGGGCATTGACGGCTAGCGTTCATCTGGAACAGATGGACATAGGTCATTACTGATCGGATGGACATTAGGTCATTACTGGTTGGATGGTAAGGAGGCTTTAAAAAAACTTTAGAGAAATAATATATTAGTTTGTATTGATTTATTATTTTCAATAACTTTTTTTCAATTGCATTGTTTCCTTAATGGATAAATTCAAATATAGTGCGGAAAAACAAACATTCGTTTCTTAATGATTTAGTTATGCAGAAATATATTTGTTGAATAGGACAGCAGAAATATATTTGTTGAATAGGACAGCAGAAATATATTTGTTGAATAGGACAGCAGAAATATATTTGTTGAATAGGACAGCAGAAATATATTTGTTGAATAGGACAGCAGAAATATATTTGTTGAATAGGACAGCAGAAATATATTTGTTGAATAGGACAGCAAAAATATATTTGTTGAATAGGACAGCAGAAATATATTTGTTGAATAGGACAGCAGAAATATATTTGTTGAATAGGACAGCAGAAATATATTTGTTGAATAGGACAGCAGAAATATATTTGTTGAATAGGACAGCAGAAATCTCGTTTTTTTTTTTTTAAAAAAAAGAGAATTCACTTTTGGTAAATCAACGGTTGCAGTAAACAAAAACATTTAGGAAAAAGTCTCAAGATTAGAAAAAATATAATTATTAATAAAATGTTAAAAAATATGGGTGGGTTAACTTTTTGAAACGCGTGCCACATCGGTTAATTAAATTTGATAGAAGGTGGCGCACCAAGATTATAACCATTGAGTATGAATTAAATATAAACGTTATTGATATAGAAGAGCGGAGAAAGATTAGAGCGTGGCTCGGTGAAGGGCAATAGTTAGCCATTGATCAAGAGTAGAACGTCGGCAGAAGGACCGAACCATGGGTAGAATATCGACAGAACTGCTGGACCAAGAGTAGAACATTGACAGAAGGGTCGGACCAAGAGTAGAACATTGACAGAAGGGTCGGACCAAGAGTAGAACATTGACAGAAGGGTCGGACCAAGAGTAGAACATTGACAGAAAGGTCGGACCAAGAGTAGAACATTGACAGAAGGGTCGGACCAAGAGTAGAACATTGACAGAAGAGCCGGACCAAGAGTAGAACATTGACAGAAGGGTTGGACCAAGAGTAGAACATTGACAGAAGGGTTGGACCAAGAGTAGAACATTGACAGAAGGGTTGGACCAAGAGTAGAATATTGACAGAAGGGTCGGACCAAGAGTAGAACATTGACAGAAGGGTCGGACCAAGAGTAGAACATTGACAGAAGGGTCGGACCAAGAGTAGAACATTGACAGAAGGGTCGGACCAAGAGTAGAACATTGACAGAAGGGTCGGACCAAGAGTAGAACATTGACAGAAGGGTCGGACCAAGAGTAGAACATTGACAGAAGGGTCGGACCAAGAGTAGACGACTAAGTGTTAGTATGAACATATTACATTAAATGTACGAAATGTTAAGTTTGCAGCCCGGTTCAAACAGTCAAACTGCTCATACTTGGCCCACGGGACGTAGCTTTTTCATGTTGGGAGTAGACGTTAACTTGGTTACAAAAGTTTCTCAGTCATCTGGACAAAAATCACTGCCTGAACAGTTTTAATACGTCTAATAAAGAATTTTAATAAACATGGTATTAAAAAAAGTCATCAATGAATTAATTTATTTTGATTCCCCGATGATTTTCATTTTGTCTCAACAACCACTCCCCGCCCCACTCCCCGCCCCACTCCCCGCCCCATTTTCCGTCACATTCCCACCCCCCATCCCCATCCTTTCTAGACAGAGGTGATCATCGAAGACGGTGCAGACTGAAAAAGGTCTCCCTAGAAAACCAATTCCGTTTGAATGAGACACCGGAAGGGGTTATCCCTGGGTGACACCGCCACAATGCTGATCTAATTGTAAGTGGCACACCTCGAGGATAAACTTTTCTAAAGTGCAATTTTCCTTTTTCACCGCCAGACCCGAGAATTTTTTTTTTTTGAATACATTTATCAAGTTATGATTTCCACAAGAAAATAAAAAGGGAAAATAATAAATTTTTCATTTCGTTATGTTACTTAATGGCGATTTGAATTTCACAAGTTATACTTGGAGCACTGGTTCTCATAATTTCCAAATTTGTGACCCACTAGAAAACTGGTTATGGTTTTTTAACGAACAACATATAAAGAAAGAAAATAAATTATTAAAGAAATTATAACTAGTATCAACTAGTATCTTGTTTAGGTGAAATTGATAGTTTTGGTAATTCAACTCAAATCAGCCCGCGACCAGCTATTGGTTCAGGTGGTTATATCTCTATATCTACACCTACATAGATTTGTTGTCTTTAGGTAGGCACAGATATACAGACATACAGATAGAGAGATAGATTGGTAGATAGATAGATAGATAGATATAGAGATAGATAGATAGATCTAAATAAATAGAAACCTGCCTTAATGTTAAAGCGCTCGATAGACGTTCAATTTTAAGTAAACGATAGAATGTTACACGGGTATATGTGTAGCAGACAGACAACAATCATATGAATAGACACAATACAATAGAATAACAAAAAGAAAAACTGATGTAAGATGAGATGCCTCTGAGATCAGTATCATAGTCCTGATGTATCATGGATATTTTCAATCACACCCACCAGCGAATCGTGTTATTCACTGCAGTGGCTCTCAAAACTTGTTTCAGTAGACACAGCTCTGACATTTTTTTTATCGAGACTCTGCGTTTACTATTTATCTACCTTATAGCAATGGTGGCGAAAACACTTTTTACAACAATGAAAAAAGAAACCCTATTTGCAAACAAAACACCTTTTTATTGTGAAGACAGAAATACCCACAAGTGCGAGATTAGCTTACCCTTTTGTTTAAATACTTTAAAAAAAAGTGTTTTTTTTTTATTTTTTCCTGCCATTTATTAAATTTTCCTTCAAAAATCATCTAACGGCTTTTTTTTTTCTGGCGACGCCATATTTATCAGTTACAACAATGAACGTTTATTTTTGTTCAAGAGTCACATTTTGTGTTTTTTAATCTTCTTCTTCCTCCTTTGGCTCTACAGCCCATTTAGGGCCTTGGCCTGCCATACTACTCTTCTCCACTTTTCCCGATCCATGGTCTTCTTCCTCCACTCTATCACTCCTATGGCTTTAAGGTCTTTCTCCACCTCCTCCAACCATCTGCTTCTTGGTCTGCTATTAGGTCTTTTCTCATTGGGTGTTGCCTTATATATTGCTTTTGGGACCTTATTTTTTTAGTTATGGACGGATGGTCGTGCGGTGTAGAGCGCTCGACTGTTGACCGCACGGGTCACGGGTAAAATCTGAGTGAGAGCCTTGGCATTTTCGCAGGTCATGGTGAAAGTCCCCAAGTCCACCCAGCTTTAAATGGGTACCTGACTAAAAGTTGGGGAAGTAAAGACTGGGAGTTGTGGTAACCACACAAACCTTTTTGTATATCAAGCTCAGTGAAACAGATGAATTCTACCCTTCAACTGCTCAGATGAGCCCTTGGGGTGGGGGAGCTTAAGGGAACTTTTTATTTTGTATATAGGACTCATATAGCGAGAATACAGAGAAAAAATATTTTGAGGGCTTATCTTTTTTTAATTAGGTCTTTTTTTAGGGAAAACTCTGGGTATTAGAATTTTATTCGCGGATCACTAGATCTGGCATCACGGAGCACGGATTGAGAATCACTGTACCGTTTTGACACTGTAATACTTTACTACATACATAACCGCTGTATTAAAATATATGAAATACAAACATTAGACTTGTGTGCGTAGTGGATGACCTTAGATTAATAGCCATGTTTTTTATATTATTTATTTTATGTTATTTGTTAAAGTCTGTTCAACTGTTCGCCAACGCATGGGTTAACCGGAAATGACCTTTATCAAAGGTTCAGAAATAATTACAATCTAAGTGTTTATGGACGCAGTCGATGTGACAAAGGTTTGTTGTTTTTTTTTTCAATGAAAAATAAAAGAGTTGAAAGTATCGTCAAGGGAAATCACTCTGGTCAACAGTTTCTAGAAGAGAACTCTACACAACATCCAATGAACGAAGAGGAGAGAAATGGAACTTTTAAAGTTAGCTGGAGATTTAAAAAAAAAGATATACAAAAAATATTACTTGTATTGAGAACAACGAATTTAAGGGTATGTTAGTGTTTGTTTTATCTTTGAACAGCTTTTTGTCAATAACGTTGAAAGTGACAATACACTCTTTATGCCACTTAGAGTAGTTATGATAAATAAAAAAAAAATTATCGGACACTGACACTATGATAGGATTATCTTAGAATCTCCTTGAAAAAAAAACATAAAAATATATATTTTTTAAAGAGATGATCAAAATGCACTAAAAACGGAGATTTACCAAGTATTGACCATGCAAGAACAAGTATAGAACTAATACACACATCTTTAAAATTGCAAGTAGAACCATGAGTACTAAATAACTAAGGAACTAGTAAGAGTTTAATTAGAAGTATCCAACAAGCAATTCAAGTACAATTAGATATATCAAAGCTGCAAGTAAGAGTACAATTACAAGTGCCGAGGATGCAAATACGAGTACAATTAGAAGTATCATATATGCAAGTACGAGTACAATTAGATGTATCCAAGTTGCAAGTACGAGTACAATTAGATGTATCCAAGTTGCAAATACGAGTACAATCACAATTTATTCAAAGATGTTCTCTAGCTTCAATTGAGTACAGGTAGTTGGTATAAACTATTTACCCCACCTGTACTTAAAAGTAAAGAATTATTCATTAAATTGTAAGATCATGCAAATATTTAGAGAAATTATAATACACGTTCAGACAATTAGAAGGAGGAGAGGAGGGTTAGAAACACAGCCAGACATTCCAAGGGTTAGAAACACAGCCAGACATTCCAAGGGTTAGAAACACAGCCAGACATTCCAAGGGTTAGAAACACAGCCAGACATTCCCAGGGTTAGAAACACAGCCAGACATTCCCAGGGTTAGAAACACAGCCAGACATTCCAAGGGTTAGAAACACAGCCAGACATTCCAAGGGTTAGAAACACAGCCAGACATTCCAAGGGTTAGAAACACAGCCAGACATTCCCAGGGTTAGAAACACAGCCAGACATTCCAAGGGTTAGAAACACAGCCAGACATTCCAAAGGTTAGAATCACAGCCAGACATTCCAAGGGTTAGAAACACAGCCAGACATTCCCAGGGTTAGAAACACAGCCAGACATTCCCAGGGTTAGAAACACAGCCAGACATTCCAAGGGTTAGAAACACAGCCAGACATTCCAAGGGTTAGAAACACAGCCAGACATTCCCAGGGTTAGAAACACAGTCAGACATTCCAAGGGTTAGAAACACAGCCAGACATTCCAAGGGTTAGAAACACAGCCAGACATTCCAAGGGCTAGAAACACAGCCAGACATTCCAAGGGTTAGAAACACAGCCAGACATTCCAAGGGTTAGAAACACAGCCAGACATTCCAAGGGTTAGAAACACAGCCAGACATTCCCAGGGTTAGAAACACAGCCAGACATTCCAAGGGTTAGAAACACAGCCAGACATTCCAAGGGTTAGAATCACAGCCAGACATTCCCAGGGTTAGAAACACAGCCAGACATTCCCAGGGTTAGAAACACAGCCAGACATTCCAAGGGTTAGAAACACAGCCAGACATTCCAAGGGTTAGAAACACAGCCAGACATTCCAAGGGTTAGAAACACAGCCAGACATTCCAAGGGTTAGAAACACAGCCAGACATTCCCAGGGTTAGAAACACAGCCAGACATTCCAAGGGTTAGAAACACAGCCAGACATTCCAAGGGTTAGAAACACAGCCAGACATTCCCAGGGTTAGAAACACAGCCAGACATTCCAAGGGTTAGAAACACAGCCAGACATTCCAAGGGTTAGAAACACAGCCAGACATTCCAAGGGTTAGAAACACAGCCAGACATTCCAAGGGTTAGAAACACAGCCAGACATTCCAAGGGTTAGAAACACAGCCAGACATTCCCAGGGTTAGAAACACAGCCAGACATTCCAAGGGTTAGAAACACAGCCAGACATTCCAAGGGTTAGAAACACAGCCAGACATTCCAAGGGTTAGAAACACAGCCAGACATTCCCAGGGTTAGAAACACAGCCAGACATTCCAAGGGTTAGAAACACAGCCAGACATTCCAAGGGTTAGAAACACAGCCAGACATTCCAAGGGTTAGAAACACAGCCAGACATTCCAAGGGTTAGAAACACAGCCAGACATTCCAAGGGTTAGAAACACAGCCAGACATTCCAAGGGTTAGAAACACAGCCAGACATTCCAAGGGTTAGAAACACAGCCAGACATTCCAAGGGTTAGAAACACAGCCAGACATTCCAAGGGTTAGAAACACAGCCAGGCATTCCAAGGGTTAGAAACACAGCCAGACATTCCAAGGGTTAGAAACACAGCCAGACATTCCAAGGGTTAGAAACACAGCCAGACATTCCCAGGGTTAGAAACACAGCCAGACATTCCAAGGGTTAGAAACACAGCCAGACATTCCCAGGGTTAGAAACACAGCCAGACATTCCCAGGGTTAGAAACACAGCCAGACATTCCAAGGGTTAGAAACACAGCCAGACATTCCAAGGGTTAGAAACACAGCCAGACATTCCCAGGGTTAGAAACACAGCCAGACATTCCCAGGGTTAGAAACACAGCCAGACATTCCCAGGGTTAGAAACACAGCCAGACATTCCAAGGGTTAGAAACACAGCCAGACATTCCAAGGGTTAGAAACACAGCCAGACATTCCCAGGGTTAGAAACACAGTCAGACATTCCAAGGGTTAGAAACACAGCCAGACATTCCAAGGGTTAGAAACACAGCCAGACATTCCAAGGGTTAGAAACACAGCCAGACATTCCAAGGGTTAGAAACACAGCCAGACATTCCAAGGGTTAGAAACACAGCCAGACATTCCCAGGGTTAGAAACACAGCCAGACATTCCCAGGGTTAGAAACACAGCCAGACATTCCCAGGGTTAGAAACACAGCCAGACATTCCAAGGGTTAGAAACACAGCCAGACATTCCCAGGGTTAGAAACACAGCCAGACATTCCAAGGGTTAGAAACACAGCCAGACATTCCAAGGGTTAGAAACACAGCCAGACATTCCAAGGGTTAGAAACACAGCCAGACATTCCAAGGGTTAGAAACACAGCCAGACATTCCAAGGGTTAGAAACACAGCCATACATTCCAAGGGTTAGAAACACAGCCAGACATTCCAAGGGTTAGAAACACAGCCAGACATTCCAAGGGTTAGAAACACAGCCAGACATTCCAAGGGTTAGAAACACAGCCAGACATTCCAAGGGTTAGAAACACAGCCAGACATTCCAAGGGTTAGAAACACAGCCAGACATTCCCAGGGTTAGAAACACAGCCAGACATTCCAAGGGTTAGAAACACAGCCAGACATTCCCAGGGTTAGAAACACAGCCAGACATTCCAAGGGTTAGAAACACAGCCAGACATTCCAAGGGTTAGAAACACAGCCAGACATTCCCAGGGTTAGAAACACAGTCAGACATTCCAAGGGTTAGAAACACAGCCAGACATTCCAAGGGTTAGAAACACAGCCAGACATTCCAAGGGTTAGAAACACAGCCAGACATTCCCAGGGTTAGAAGCACAGCCAGACATTCCAAGGGTTAGAAACACAGCCAGACATTCCAAGCTAGGAGATGAGGGGGTGTCCCGGAAATGAAAAGCATTTCCTCAGTGACAGTCAGAAGATATACTGTGTGAAAACTATACTCTCAACGGGACAGTCGAGTTGGGGGAGGGGGGGTGGGCAGACAGTTGGGGAGAGGGGACAGAATACTGAACCTCTGTATGGGATGGGAGGGTGGGGCAGTGTTGGGGAAAGAACAGTACAAAGCTCCTGTGTGAGTGCTGGTATGTCTTTATAATCACATTAGCACAGCCACACAGAACGTAAACACGTTACACTGAAGATAATCCTAAAGAATAATAACACAGAAGCACAATAACAGATGAGATACTCTGTTGAACACACTTATCTCGCTTTCTCTTTATCGTACAGCCATTATTACGAATTTATTAATCTAATATATCATCTTTTTCCTTATCTATCTATCTTTTAGCTTATTGAATAGCTCCCTCCATCTCTCTCTCTCTCTCTCTCTCTCTCTCTCTCTCTCTCTCTCTCTCTCTCTCTCTCTCTCTCTCTCTCTCTCTCTCTCTTTCTCTCTCTCTCTCATTTGTTTTTTTACTAATACTAAAATCTTTACATAACAAACTTCAGTTTCCTATTCTTACAATTTTTGCTGTAGTTGGTACGTACATTCTTCTTTAAAGATAAATTTAAAATAAAAAAATAGAAAAGCTTTAAAAAAATCGGTTATTATTATGTGTGTTACAATAACAGTAAATTATTTTTATTACCAAAGAATTTGACAGAAAAAGATTTTTAACTACAAAATTAATTTTAAAAATGTACTCATCCTTTTTCATTTTTTTTAGTAAAAAAAAAAACTAAAGAAATGATAGAATGCAATGAAATAAATTTGAAATCAGAGAAGTTGATAGGCTGTGTCATGTTAACAAACATAATAAATCAAAATGTCTCTACAACTCCATGAATTTTTTTGGAATAAACCTAAAGAAACAGATGAACAATGTAGATCTTTATTGCCTGAACATGACAGGAAATGGTCTCTCAATAAATATAGCACTGCATTCTTTACTTTATTCTGTTATGACTGACTTTGTAGCCAAATCTTCTTTGGTGATATCAGTAAACGATATTGAGATACGAAGATAGATATATAATATTTCGATTCATTTATATAGATAAAGAAAGATTAGACAGATCGAGACATGGATAGAGCTGAATATACATTAAATATGAAATGGTTTGGGTGTCCGATGGATATCCGAATTTTGTGAGGGTTCCCACAACAAAGCTTTACATAGTTTCGAGAACAAAGTGTCGTGGTCCATCTCGAACTTGACCAATGATCTCCTGGTGCATTTCAAGCATGACCAAAACACTCAATGTCCTTCTCGGGCATGACCCGAGTCCCCAGGTCCATCTCAGACATGACCAGACACTCAATGTCCTTCTTGGGCAAGACCCAAGTCCACAGGTCCATCTCAGACATGACCAAACACTCAATGTCCTTCTCGGACAAGACCCAAGTCCCCAGGTCCATCTCAGACATGACCAAACACTTAATGTCCTTCTCGGACAAGACCCAAGTCCCCAGGTCCGTCTCGTATAAGACTCGTCTTCTAGTCCATCTAGGACAACTTCCAGATCTGCTCGTCCATCTTGAGCATGACTCGAGTCTTCTGGTCAATATCCCTACAACACCAGTGGTCATTTGTTTTTAAGATAACCCCATCATCATTTAGTTACACTCGCGTACACACATACATACACAAGACACACACACACACACACAAACGATGGATAGTAAAATAGTACTATAATTTTTTAGAGATATCTCTACTAACGAGGACACGGGGCTCTTAGAAAAGAATGCTGATTAGGTCCCAGAATGACAATGTTATAAAATAACAAATGTTGACCAATTTACACTCAATTTTATCTGTCTAGTTTTCGTCCTATTAATTAACAGAAGCCCACAATCGTCTGTGATACGATTTTTTTTCTTTATGCAGAACTTTCAGACGCTAATTTATTTGTTTGTAACTTTTTATTATTATTCATTTTTTTAAGTGTATAATTTTTCAAGGTGACATCCATTTCTTGAAGCACATCAACTTTAATGCATTCTCTCATTGCATCCATTTCTTGAAGCACATCAACTTTAATGCATTCTCTCATTGCATCCATTTCTTGAAGCACATCAACTTTAATGCATTCTCTCATTGCATCCATTTCTTGAAGCACATCAACTTTAATGCATTCTCTCATTGCATCCATTCTTTGAGACACATCAACTTTAATGCATTCTCTCATTGCATCCATTCTTTGTTACACATCAACTTTAATGCATTCTCTCATTACATCCATTCTTTATTACACATCAACTTTAATGCATTCTTATGTAACAGACCTCAATGGTCAACAGATATCACTGGTATGTCTTCTTCATAAAAGCAATTAACTGCCGTAAATAAATAAAAAAAGACCACAATTACTATTGGTTCAATGAGGTGGGAAAATCGATATTCAAAGGTAATGAGGTAACAAAGAGAAACCTAAACTCTGGACACTGGAGAGTCAACGTGTGGAATATGAGATGGACGAATCAATAGTCTCTGGGATGTTAGTTGATGGATCCACGATACACGATGAAATGTAAGGAGGGGGGGGGGGGAGGGGGAAGCGTTGACCTGGACATTTGTGTGGTACAACAGACAGTAAGAAAAATGTACGAAAGATTTGGATTAATGGGGGTGGGGGTGAGATTAGACTCACGTAAAACAGGAAGTAAGAAAAATGTCCAGGAGTGGACCATCGAGTTGGACTTTATGTCAGGTATTACAACTTCGTCTTGTATTTTCTTACACTTTTTATTTTATTAATAATTTATTTTTTATAATTTTAGCCGTTTAGTTTTAGATGTAGTCTTAGGTAGACATTGCGATAACAGCTATTTATGACCACCCACAACACCACGAAATGATTCCACGAACATGTTTGTAATCTAAGTTATCGTATGGACGTAGAAGTAGCACTACCAAGCCATAGTCACTGGGACGATATAGGAGCGAATAACAACAACACGTCGTTGAAATAAAATGACAAAAGATAGTCCCATTGACTTGAGAGTTAGAAGCGGTTGCCAGGGCAGCAAAGACTACTGCTAAACTGTCACAGGCTTGACCTCATATAACTGAATAACATCAACGTGCCACAGAGAGAGATATAGAAACATCGAGGACATAGGCGTTGTTGGCACGAAGTTTTAATATATCAGTGGTCATCGGGTATTTCTGTGTGTTTAACTTTTAAATAATAAGAGGACGAGTGGTCGTGCTTTGTAATGCGCTCGACTGTCAACCGGAGGGGTCCCGTGTTCGAACCTTAGTAAGAACCTTGGGATTTTTTCAGGTCCTGTTAAAAGTACCCAAGTCCACCGAGCTTTAAAAGGGCACGTGACTTAAAGCTGGGGGAGTTCCAAGTCTCCAAGCAAGAAAATGTGATAAGGTTCAAGGGAATGGATGAATGGATGAATGGATGAATGGATGAATGTCGGAACGTTTCATATTTTTACCTCATAGGTTGGTTCCTACGTCTACAAGCTTACAACCCTGTTTAACTGCGTTTATTTATTATTTCAGTTGCCGAACTTGTGAATGTTCTAATACATCCTGGTTGTCGCCCATCATAAATATCTGGTGCAGATGTCAGTCGAAAGTGGGAATAATAAAGCGGGAACTTAGTAGTTGGTGTTTGAGATTTAGCTTTATACTAAAGCCCGAAGCCAGTAAATTATTGACTTCCCTCCCCCATCTCCCCCCCCCCCCCCATCAATTAACAAAAGTCTTAAAGGGGAGAGGAGGATAGGGAAACGATCATCCAAATAAGAAGTTTTTCTAATAATACTTATTCATCCTCTTTATCCCCCCTTACTTTCAACAAAACCAATAAAAAACAAGCAATTAAGCCTGTTCCATTCTGGACACAGGACGTGTTAGCGCATTTTCATGTTATGTATCAGTACGTTTGTTAGCTTTCAGTAAATATTTGTAAATTTTGGAAATGTTTATAAATTCAATTGTGTAATGCATATATCTGTAAAAAAAATATTATAAAGACGTTTCTTTATATTTGAAAAAAAAATTATTTTCTCTTAAATCTAACTACACGTGGTTTGTGGTTACTGAAATAGGACTCATAATTGAAAACATTCGAAATTGTAGTCATTTAATCGTCCGAAAACTCCGTCAATTGTTGCATAGCTCTCATACTTTCAATTAAACTCAGAACACAAGCTTACTATTTCATTTGATGAGTTTCTTAATAAATCTTGGTGAAACTACGTGCTGCAGTATTTCGCACCAAATGAATGGGTTATTGAACGTACAAGGTGTAGAATGGGGCCATATATATATAATATATAAGCCCCTTAGGAGCCCTCAAGCCCGGTCCTCAGAGGTCCTATCGCGAAATGAACTTTTGATGTACACATGGCAGGCCAAGACCTATAAAATGATAAATACATCAGGGGTCTAGGACTTATGGTTGCTGAGATATATGGCGCTCCTTTGTTAATATAGCTTATATAGTAAAAAACGGTACTTTATAAGCCCCCTTTTACGGCCCTCAGAGGTCAGATCGCTAAATGAACTTTTGCTGCACACATGGCAGGCCAAGACCTACAAAATGATATATACATCATGGGTCTAGGACTTATGGTTGTTGAGATCTAGGGTGATGACAGACAGACAGACAGACAGACAAAACGGGGACATTAGAGCATTTTTTTTTCGAAAATGCTCTAAAAACGCATTCAGACAAACAAACAGACAGACAAACAAACGTGCAATGACGTCCATCGCTATCAGACGTAAGGTCAGGCAAACATTAAATGAAGTCTAATGTGATTAGACATTTACAATGAAAGCTGATTAAAACGAAGTTATTTTTTTTTTTAAATCTTGGTAAAAATCAGTTAGGAAATGTCGACAACATTTTAGATGCCTGTTAATTAAATATGAAGTGGAAAGGGTAAAAATTTATTTTAAAGACTTGAACATCCCCCCACCCCCACTCTTCATTTCTCTCCATTTCACGCCCCCACAGCCATAGCCTCTCATACATCTACTTCCGGAAATACGTCACTATACACCATTTAAGAAATTATGGTATGATTTTATGTCTATGACTAAAAGGGACATAAAACAGATTCTTTGATGGAGAATTTTCACCAAAGTAATATTTTGTTTTAAATGTGACCTTTTTAACTATCCAAAAAGCTTGAAATCAACAACTGCATCACTAACTACCTCAATAATCTGAAAATTCCAAACTGTATCGCTAAACACATAATAACTAAATTTTAAAAATGGTGCATTGGTTGCATTTATAGCTACACTACTATATCGTAAGGAATGACATTTATAACTACACTACTATATCGTAAGGACTGACATCTATAGCTACACTACTATACCGTAAGGAATGACATTTATAACTACACTACTATATCGTAAGGACTGACATCTATAGCTACACTACTATACCGTAAGGAATGACATTTATAACTACACTACTATATCGTAAGGACTGACATCTATAGCTACACTACTATACCGTAATGAATGTGATTTATAACTACACTACTATATCGTAAGGACTGACATCTATAGCTACACTACTATATCGTAAGGAATGACATTTATAACTACACTACTATATCGTAAGGAATGTCATCTATAGCTACACTACTATATCGTAAGGAATGACATTTATAGCTACACTACTATATCGTAAGGACTGACATCTATAGCTACACTACTATATCGTAAGGACTGACATTTATAACTACACTACTATATCGTAAGGATTGACATCTATAGCTACACTACTATATCGTAAGGACTGACATTTACAGCTACACTACTATATCGTAAGGACTGACATCTATAGCTACACTACTATATCATAAGGACTGACATTTATAGCTACACTACTATATCGTAAGGACTGACATCTATAGCTACACTACTATATCGTAAGGAACGACATTTATAGCTACACTACTATATCGTAAGGACTGACATCTATAGCTACACTACTATATCGAAAAGACTGACATTTACTAAACAAATAACTCATTTATTTTTCTCACCTATCAAATAAAATAAACAACAACGTATCTATAGTGTAATCTCCAAACGCTGAATCTGTCTGAATGGCTGAAAATATTTTGGCGGGACTTTATTTATTTAATACCTGGCCTGGCAGGTAGTACCAGAACTTACCAGATTTCGGCTCTCCAGGCCAAGTCATTGTAAGAATCCTCAACATGTAATCAGAGGCATAACCAGGGAGGGTTCAAGGAAGAGGGGAGGGGGGGTCACCCGCACTTACTTTACCACCAGCGAGGGGGGGGTGTTATTTTAAACACTTTATTTCTTTTTTTTTTAGGCATGGGAATGGGGCGTACATTTTTAAGAGTCCTTACCGGGAGCCAATATTTTTTGTGAATACACCACCAGGGGCGGACCTGGGGGGGGGCATGCCGCCCGCCCTCCCCCCCCCCCCGTTTAGGTAAGACATCATTAAATTATCGAAATATTTTTTGTTCTAAGACCAATTTTCAACTATGAAAACAGTTTTGCTTCCCCCCCACCCCCAGGGTTGCCAGATTTAAAATGCACATAAATGCCAAAATGGACACCACTTCAAAGCCTAATTGAATCCAAAAAGCCAAATTTAAACAGACGCAAAAAACCTGTTCAGTTTAAACTTTTTCATAATAAAATTAACAAGAATAAAAGTTTTTCATAAAGAAAAAAAAATTCAAATAATAAAAAATGGTTTAAATTTATTTTATTTAAAAAAATAATGCATTAAAAATCAAATTTTTACAAAATCAAATGTTTCATCAGCATTATCGGTGCCATCTACTGCCTTTTTAACCCATGGATACTGTTGTCCCCATGATGTTTTGTATTTTCGGCCCGCTTCATACGTAGTTTTCCATTTATGCATCTTACTTTTATTAAGTTCTATTATATTATTTATATTCTAATTGATTACAAAATTTATAAATTTATCAAAAATAAACTTGATAACTTTTTTTTATATTAAATTCTGAATTAAGTCAAAAACAAAATGCAATACAACTTCGATTCGATAAACAAAATGAGAATGAAAGAAATACTTCCGCTTAATTTGTTGATTGGCGGCGATTGTGAAGTTAAAAGTAAAAGCGTGCAAATTTTTCAAAGCGCATAATATTTAAGGGTCGGAAAAAAAAGCCAAATTAAAGCCAGAAAGCCAACCAATAATTTGACAGCCAAATGCTTTTTAAAAAAGCCAAATTTGACTTATTTGGCTTTCAAAAAGGCCAAATGGCAACCCTGCCCCCCCAATCAAAGTTTTGCCCCCCCCCTTCAAAGTTGTCTAGATCCGCCCCTGACACCACAATGCAACATGTAATGGCTGTGATACATGTATGTAGACAGTGAACTGCATATGTTGTGTGTGTATGTGATATTCTCTACATGCTACAGCGATAGTAATTAAATCCACGAGTCCAGGTCTTTTAAACTCTATAAAACTGAGCGAATTTCTCTGAAAAAAATGTAACAGCCACTTAGCATTGATCACAGCTGTTCTCAGACTCGAAAAGGTTAAAGAAAAAGTTAATATCCCAAAAAAATTAGTGAATGTAATAAAACCTAAAAAGAAAAAAAAAAAACTCATTTTCTTATAATGTACACTTAGCTGAATTCATGAGACCACCCAAACACTTCACTTGAACATGACAACCCCCTAACCCCACCCGACCCCATACAGACATATACTAGTTAATGAATTGATGCAGCTGGCTACTCATCTCAAGTAATATTTATATAGGTGTTGCATAAGGAAATTTTCTAATCGAAACTAATCAGCCCGATTAAAAAAGATCTTAAGACTATTCCATTCTGGACACAGGACGTGTTAGCGCATTTTCGTGTTATGTATCAGTACGTATGTAGTGATTTTCTTGGTGCCATTTTTATCCTGTAGAATTTTTTTTTTTTAATCTGAAATTAAAAATTTTTTAATTAATTTTATTCGAAACAATAAGTTTGATCAGTAGTTAGAATTTTCTGCTTAAATTCTGAACACTTTAGTGAAATAAAAAATTTTTGCATGGGAAATGAGGTCATATGGCACTTCCAGGAGGTCGAACTGCCACTACAAGAGGTCAGATCGCGAAATGTAGGAATGGCAGGCCAAGACCTACAAAAAAAGTATATACATCATGGGTCTAGGACTTATGGTTGCTGAGATCTAGGGTGATGATAGACGGACAGACAGACAGACGGACAAAACGGAAACAATTACGCATTCGAATTCTCGAAAATGCGCTAAAAATATAAACAACTTTGAGAAATGACACATTTGCACTCATGAGACAGGAAGCTCAGAAAAATGTCAAAAAATTGTTAATAATATATTTTGTGTTTAATTAGTTTCATTTCTTTTGACTGTCTATGTGTACCTGCGCGCCCAAAGTTCCGCTAACCCAGCTTTGTTTATAAAGACATTTCTGTTAGTTCAATCAACATCTACCTGTTTTTATTAAAATCCTTACCGATAAATGTCTATTTCATAAAAAGAACACTAGAAATTTTAGTATTTAAATCAAATTATATATGTACAGAAATAATGACTTAGTAACTGATAGTTTATTGGCATTTCGTCAGAATGAGAGTGGGCAAATGGTCGCACTGTATAGAGAGCTAGATTTTTAGACGTCATGGTCCCGGGTTCGATAATCGATGAGGGCCAAGGGAGCATTTTTAGGTGAATGTTGACTGATAACACATCGCACCCCAATACCAATGGATAAACGCCTCTGGGTTTTGAGTTAACCAAATAGTGCCTAAACTTATCGTGCCTATATAAACATATTAGTTCTATACTTCATCTGCCCATATAGCCCTAAGGGAACTTCACTTAACTTACTATAACCCGAATGAAATATTTAAGACATTGATGTTTCATACCGCTGCTGTCTATGAACCTCAAGAGATAAGTCGCAATCGAATGTTGCCACCTGTTCGTAAAACATGCCTGGCTGTGTTAATTCATGTGTCTTCCCATGCCCGGGGAATGATGGCCGTAGGTGGCGAACCTTTTTCGGGCCACGTGCCCAAAATTCAACCAAAAAAAAAAACTTATTTATAGCAAAGTGCCAAAACCTCTAATCAAAATCAAAGGTAGCGTGCCGACTGATGAGGCTCTGCATGTCTTCTGTGGCACACGTGTCATAGGTTCACCACCACTGCTAGCTGACCATTTCCATTTCCTTTTAACTTTATACAGTAATCGTTGTTGCAGGCTCCTCGCATACTGGCTCAGCCGGATGTTCGTAATGAATACAGGTTGATAACTTAGTACACAAAAATTACAGTGATATTCGTCGTTGTTGATATTATTCACTTTGTGACAATCATTCACAGTAGGCCATTTTATAATTGAAATAAGTAATTGATGAATACATCATTCTAAATCTAAGCGGCATACTTCACTTTTCCCCCATAACTTTTTTAAAAACGCAGACAATACGGTTAAAGCGAAACTCAAATCTTTGTTTCTCCAAACTGTCCATAAGAAATTTCGTTGTTTTTTTCCCCCTGTTTTCATTTCTTTTTTTTTTTGCGTTTAATGAAAGTTCGTTACTCGTTTCCATCGTTCTCATTGTCTTATCTGCCACAAACTGTCACACGTGATTATCTCCCATCTCATGGAGACGGAGGACGCGAAAAGAAAAAAGAGAGAAAAAAATCGATTCATTACGTCATTACGCTAAAAGCTAAAGCGGCTTGTGTGCATGTGTGAGTGAGTGAGCATGTTGATGTGCACATCTGTGTGTGTGTTTGTATGCGCGCGCTTGTGTATGTTGTATGTTATTTTTTTTTTAATCTGTCGACCGTGTGCCCACAACTGCAGCAGGGCTAATACTTCAGTGGCTTGGGGAGGGGACGGGTTGGGGGGGGGGAGGCTAATAGACGCATGTAGACACGTTAAAGAGGCTTTGAAGAGGTGGGTGGGTTTGAGAGGAGGAGGGTGGGGACATGAAACGAAGGCGCTCTTAAAACCATCTGAGAAATTAAGGGAAAGAGAAGAGAGGTGGGGTGGGTGGGGTGGAGCAGTAGTGGTGGTGGTCAAACATCCTTTGTGCAGCTTGAAAATTTAATAACACTGTAGCCCGTCCAATATGCCATGATTTTTTTTATTTAATCATTCATTTTGTGTCTTTTTTTTTTTTTTAATTTATTTTGTTAATTTCTGTTATTAAGCCAATGTTCTGGAACAAATCCGTTTGTTTCCAACTTAATACCAATGTCAATTTTTGTATTCTCACCCTTTCTCCTGGAAACATGATAATTGAACTTCTCAAATGTAGGAGCCACTCCTACTGTCAGTGTAAATCCACCTATGCCAACAGTGGCAGTTGTGGCTCACTGTGAATCAATTTTATTCTACTCACTCATCTCTACTTCTTACTCATTAATGAACTTTATATTATTACTAGCTGTACCCTGCAAAACCTTTGCATAGAGTTATATACCCACAGGATTGATCGGTAGGATAGGTTATTTTTTTGGTTTCTGGCAGATCCGATTTTTTCATAATTATATTTTAAACTGGAATACTGTTGTATTAGTTCTTTAACTTTCGATTTGACACAGAACCCACTATTATTTATATAGAATATAAAAATCTAAATTGTGGATCTTATTGACCTCACGCGAGGCTAACTCTGGTCTACGCCTTTCTGGAAATTAGGAGGATAATTGTTTTAAAGTAGTCAATTGAAAAAAAATGCGAAAATGTATGTCTTGACTCTAACTTGTTTTGTCATATCTGTCTGGTATTTTTTTTAAATATCAATTTGACCAAAGCTCGTGTTTTTGTCATGTGGTGACCAGACCACTGTGGTCAAACCTAATGGGCTGCACTTAATGAGGAACAAGGGAAATAAGCTTACAGTATTACGAATCTTTCAAACTGAGATGAATTATTAATCCTGATATATACTTTTAACGGTTTTTATTAGGTGGTTCGTACATAGAGACAGATACATAGTAGGTTTACATGAATATATAGTGAATATGTAGAAAGAAAATACTTAATATACTAAGATGATTTGTTAAATATATAGGTAGGCAATTAGATAGATAGATAATTTGAACGATAGATAGATAGATAGATAGATAGATAGATAGATAGATAGATAGAGGATAGATAGATAGATAGATAGATAGATATAGATAGATAGATAGATAGATAGAGAATGATATATATATATATGTGTGTGTGTTATAAATATATGATTGAAATACATAGATCGATTGATTGATAATTTATAGAGGTTTCATCTATTGTTTTCAGAGATATTATAACTGTGTCATTCAGTTTCGTGAAAGCATAACCACAATTTCACTTATTGACATTTGAATAATTCTCCACAGCCTCGTCCCTTCCCCCCTCCCCAGCCCCCATACACACAGAGATTATCTTTTGTTTACTTGTCTGGATAGTGACATTCAGTGTGTGAAACACGTAACCGTATTACACATCTCATCAAACCCACACACCTTTTTTAGCAGATCAGGTCGTTCGCCACACACGTTAACAGCACTTCATGTTGTCAGACACCAACCTCTTCATTTTTCAGACATCATTTCATGCTACACATCACACAGATCTAGACAAATTATTTTTGAATACACCGAGCTCCCACCCACCCACCACCCCCCCCCCCACCCACCCACCCCCGCCCACTTCCCTAAACCCCCATAAAGGGCCAAAATGTTCTTTAACGGTTCTGAAACGAGATCTCAACCACTGCAGGGGCAGTGCTGCAATGTCCCGCCATAATCATGGAGGGCTGGTGGGTGGAACAATGATGCAGGCAGTACGTAGGTGACATTCTAACTCATCCAGGACTGCGAAAAAAAAAACATGTGAAGGGTTTAACAGCGTCGAAATGAATCCATACGTGGTTTTTTTTTTTTTTTGCAATTAATTGTATTTGAGCTTGTAGTTCAGATGGACAAACACATACACCGGGTAAGTTATTGTCTTTATACTTGAATCGATCACCTCCAACCCAAACCTCCCCTCCCCCTCCAACCCTGTCTTTAATCAAATGTTCTACCTGGCTACGTGCTATGAATATATTTTTGATGATCCACAAATCTAATTTTCCTCCGCCCATTTTTGATTTTCGGTTGTGAAAAATTTTCTCGGCACGATATAAAATCAGAAAGTTTCTCTCCCCTTGTAAGAAATACAATTGTCTGGTCAAGAGTTGTCTTTCCTGTTAAAAAAATAAAATAACGAAATTACGTCAACTCTGTCGGCCCACGCCTCTTTCACTCTCTCTCTCTCTCTCTCTCTCTCTGCGAAGTATCACTTTACTTTGCCTCCCCCATCACCCCTCCTCTTTCCATCCTATTTCTTCTTATTCTTCCTCCTTTCTCATACTCTCTTTATCTCCCGCTGTCTTTACCTCACATCTCTCCCTTTCTCTCTCTCTCTTTCTCTCTCTCTCTCTCTCTCTCTCTCTCTCTCTCTCTCACTCACTCACTCACTCACTAACTTCCTCCCACTCCTTTATTTTTCTATTTCTATCTAGAATCGTTAAATGTCTCCAGCCGCAGATGGAACTATTTCTATATAGAGTACAATCGTTAAATGTCTCCAGCCGCAGATGGAACTATTTCTATCTAGAGTACAATTGTTAAATGTCTCCAGCCGCAAATGGTACTATTTCTATCTAGAGTACAATCGTTAAATGTCTCCAGCCGCAGATGTAACTATTTCTATCTAGTGTACAATCGTTAAATGTCTCCAGCCGCAGATGGAACTATTTCTATTTATAGTACAATCGTTAAATGTCTCCAGCCGCAAGTGGAACTATTTCTATTTAGAGTACAATCGTTAAATGTCTCCAGCCGCAGATAAAACTATTTCGATCTAGAGTACAATCGTTAAATGTCTCCAGCCGCAGATGGAACTATTTCTATCTAGAGTACAATCGTTAAATGTCTCCAGCCGCAGATGGAACTATTTCTATCTAGAGTACAATCGTTAAATGTCTCCAGCCGCAGATGGAACTATTTCTATCTAGAGTACAATCGTTAAATGTCTCCAGCCGCAGATGGGACTATTTCTATCTGTGCATGGCGTGGGATGTCACAGATTGACTTTTACTGCCCCCAGGAACCATCAGCTGTTGTCTGAATATTTCATGCAAAGGGAACACCAGATGAAATTATACCCGGAGCTGACATTACACAATGTTATACATCGCGTCAACATATCGCACATGTACATATAAACATATACTGATTTCACGTATGTACGTTACATGAAGACATATTGCAGTCAGTGCATGTAACAAAGATCATACAAACATACCACACAGATACAGATCAAGTACACACACGCTTACTACATTCGTGGACAGATCATACAAACATACCACACAGAAACAGATTGCACATGTATTACAAACACAGAAACAGATCGCGCATGTATTACAAACACAGAGCAGAACGCACATGTACTACAAACACAGGAAAAGATTACACATGTATTACAAATACAGAAACAGATTGCACATGTATTACTAACACATAAACAGACCGAACATTTATTACAAACACTGAAATAGATTACACATGTATTACAAACACAGAAACAGATCGCGAATGCATTACAAACACAGAGCAGAACGCACAAATATACACAAACACTCATACATAAACATATACACATACATACACATACATACACAGACACACACGTATACACATACACACACTCTCAGACACACACAAACACGCACACTCATACACACGCACATATACACACATATACACATACACACACACTCAGACAAACACTCACGCACACTCATACACAAATATATATACACACACATACACATGCACATACACACACATACACATGCACATACACTCACATACACATACACTCACAAACACACAGCACTCATACACACACAAACACGCAGCACTCATACACACACAAACACACAGCACTCAAACACTCACAAACACACAGCACTCATACACACACAAACACACAGCACTCATACACACACAAACACACACACTCAAACACTCACAAACACACAGCACTAATACGCACACAAACACACAGCACTCATACACTCACAAACACACAGCACTCATACAAACACAAACATACAGCACTCATACAAACACACATACACTCACAAACACACATATACTTACAAACACACATCACTCATACAAACACACAAACACACAGCACTCATACAAACACACAAACACACAGCGCTCATACAAACACACAAACACACAGCACTCATACAAACACACAAACACACAGCACTCATGCAAACATACAAACACACATACGTTGGAACGTCTTTGACAACTCTCAGATAATTTGTTTTAATTTTTCTATCTTTCGTCTGACCCTTTCCTCCCCCTCTCTCTCATTTTCTCTTCCTCCCTCTCTCTTGCCCTTTTCCCCATTATCTCTCTTCCTCTCTATTTTACCCATCCCCCCCTCTCTATCCATCTACACCCCCTATCTCCCACTCTATCTCTGCCCATCTATCTCTCCCTAACTATATCTACCCCTCTGTCTCTCAATCTTTCTCACTCTCTGTCTCCCTCTCTCTCCCTCTCTCTCTGTGTTTATTATTTAAATTCTTAGGTATCTATGCCTCTGTATTTCAGTCCCCTCAGTACATACATTTAAACACTCAATTGTCCCTTTGTCTTACACAGTCTGAATAGTCCACATTCTTCTTATCTCTTCCCCCTCTCTCTCTCTCTCTCTCTCTCTCTCTCTCTCTCTCTCTCTCTCTCTCTCTCTCACTCACACACACACACACACAGAGACACATACACACACTCCTAAGCATTTTTAAACAAATTATTCGATTGGTTTCTAGATATTTCTATATCTGATGCTTTCTGGATTTCTCCATATTTTTTTTTTGCCTTTCTATTAAGCCTGTACTGTGTATTTTCACATTGGTCTATATAGTATATCTATATATATATTACACAACCCAACAAAAAAATTTTTTTTTGCGAATTGCCAAGAATGTTTGAATGAATTTATAGCAATTCATGGGTGCTGATTTCAAAACTGCCACTGCTTTTGCTGAATTGGCTCTAGTTTCTGAGATATTGGACCCCTTTGAAAATATGATTGTACCCTTTGTGTAAAACAAATGCAATAAGTTTAGTGTCTGTTGTGTCTCATTGAAATTATTATATCTGAAGTTTTACAGCGCCATTTCTAAAGCATGACGGCGGTTGAAAATATTTTATTTTGTTACGAACCGCAGAGATTATATATTTCGATGACGTCATAGCGTTATGACATCACCACGAAGTTGAGATCGAAGGCTCCCCCATAAGGTCTGCAAAAACTGTGTGGAGAGCCTTCGGCAGTGGACCAATGGTGAGAAGTAAAGTTTAAGTTTTGGTGTACAAACGATATGGCGAGAGCTGAAAGACCATTTTGGTGATTGTTATTTTTATATTGTGATTGTTAAAGGCTTCAATCGACACAAGAAATCTAAGTGGGATTATCCTGATCTTTAATCTGCAAGGAGACCAATTCCACATAGCAGTGAAGTTCCTATACCAGTGTTTACTGGATTATTATAGCTTTCACCATCTGACTCCGACGAGGGGCAAGATCTGGAGTTTTTGGCAGGTGAAAACAGTGGAAGCGATTAAGAAGGAAGTTCTTCAACACCTCAACCATTCAGCCAAGAAGAATTCAATGACCTGATACGAGACCTAAATATGTCCAAACAAGCATCTGAGCTTTTAGCGTCCAGCGCAATGAAAGAAATTTTCTCAAACCAGAAGCTAAAATAACATCCTCTCTCTCTCTCTCTCTTTGAACTCTCTCAGTAATCTGCGGGCTGAGACTTAGTCTCTTAGAGCCCGTGAGATCAGACTGCCATAGAGCCCGATGGCCAGCAAGCTTCCGGACTGGTCCACCCTGTGGTCTGCCAGTCCGGGGCACTCGAAAAGCAAATGATCCACGGTTTCCTCCACTTCCCTGCAGTGTCTGCAAAGGGTGTCGACATTGGGCCTCAACCTCCCAAAGTACGCGTCAATAGGACAGTGCCCAGTACGGAACTGGGCAATTAGCGCCTGCTCGACACGCCTAAGCTTCCACCACGGGTCAGTTTTGGACGGCCGCTCTAGAAACTTTCGGACGTTGACTCCGTTCACCCCATGAGCCCAGCCCGAGAACCACTTCGATTGTCCAAAGAGGCAGATCTTGGAACGTGCTGCCTCAAATGAGCTCTTTCTTGCACTCATGGGCAGCACTTGGGCATCTGTGGACTGGACTATTGCCTTGGCAATGCCGTCTGCCCTTTCATTTCCGGGCACGCCCGCATGCCCGGGAACCCATTGGAGGGTCACATGCACGTGATATTGGAACGCAAGACCCTGTATTGCCATCAGCATGGCTTCCAGCAGAAGCGGCCATTCTCCCGTCCCTTTTACAGCTCGGAAAAGAGAAGAGTTTCTTCTTTCATTTTTCAGCCACGAGGAAGATCTTGTTTCCTGTAATGACATCCTTGGACTTCTGCTCCAAATGGGATTACAAGACTACCATTCTGAAGACTGGCGTCTTTTTATAGACAGTTCCATCAGTAGCTTAAAATGTGTTCTGTTACACAATGGTAGCCGTTATGCATCTCTTCCCATTGCTCACTCAACAACACTTAAAGAAGAGTATGAGAATATCAAAAAGGTATTGAAGAAAGTCCGTTATTATGAGCATCAGTGGTCAATTTGTGTTGATCTAAAAATGGTAAAATTCTTGCTTGGGCAGCAGTCAGGAAACACAAAATGCCCATGTTTCATGCCCTTTGGGATAGCAGGGCAAGGCAAGATCATTGGACAAGAGTGGCATGGCCTGCAAGGGAAACCATGACTGTAGGTAAAGAAAATATCATCGACAAGCCACAGGTTGACAAAAATAAGATCATTCTCCCACCGCTTCATAACAAATTAGGTTTATTGAAACAATTTGTTAAGGCTTTGGACAAATCTGGCAACTGCTTCAAGTATTTTTGCAGATCATTCCCCGGATTGAGCATGGAGAAGCTGAAAGCTGGGATTTTGACGGTCCTCAGATTCGAGAACTCATCTATGATCGAAATTTTACTAATTTCATGGGTCACCTTGAAGCTTCATGGAACAGTTTTGTTTCAGTTGTCAGGAACGTTTTAGGTAATAACAGAGCAGAGAATTACGAAGAACTGGTGCAAGATTTGCTCGCTAACTTCAGAAACATTAGAGCAAATATGAGCATCAGGGTACATTACCTGCACATTCATTTAGATTAATTTCCAGGTAACCTTGGGGACTTCAGTGAGGAACAAGGCGAGAGGTTCCATCAGGATATGAGGGTGATGGAGGAGTGATATCAAGGAAGATGGGACATACATATGATGGTTGACTACTGTTGGAGCCTCCAGCGCAATTGCCCCAACGACACACACAAAAGGAAGTCGAGCAAACAGCGATTCGCTAATGCATTACCATAGACAATTAACACATTAATTAATTAGACATAATTAGTTTTTCAAATGAAAATGTTTTCCTCTATAACACTATTACGCATATTTTTGAACAAATTCCTGCATGACCATTAACAGTTTCACTACTATTTGTTAGTATACTATTTTACTTCATGCAATTCTTGACAATTTTCAAAAACGGTGCATACACTATTTCATTAATTTTAATTATCTCCTAAAATAGAGCCAATCTAGCAAAAGCACTTACATATTCTAAATCAGCATAGTTGACTTTGTATAAAATGATTCAAATATCACTGGCAATGAATTCACTGTTTACCAGTGTTATCTATCTGTACTGGTCTATCTATATATTATCTATCTGTACTGGTCTAACTATATATTGTCTATCTGTATCTATCTATATATTATCTATCTGTATCTATCTATATATTGTCTATCTGTATCTATCTATATATTGTCTATCTGTATTTACCTATATATTATATATCTGTACTTGTCTATCTATATATTAAATATCTGTATCGAGCTATTATCTATACTGTTTTCCTCTCTCTTCTCTCTCTCTCTCTTTGTTTTTGCTTTCAGTCTTTCACTCTTTGAGGTTAACTTCTGACTTGTACTAAAATGTGTACTTAATCATGAATAATAATCAGTCAAGAAGAAAACCGATACATCACCCGTTTATTCTCTTTTCTATTTCACTGTCAAATTTAAGTTTTAAAAATATCCTATCTAACAAATGACAATCAACAATATAATCAATTCGACATGTCACATAAGAATACATAAACAATTTGACATGTCACATAAACAACATAAACAATTGGACATGCCACATCAACAACATAAACAATTGGACATTTCACATCAACAACATAAACAAATGAACATGTCACATCAACAACATAAACAATTTGACATGTCACACCAACGATGTAAACAATTTGACTTTTAACATCAACAACACAAACAAATGAACATGTCACATCAACAACACAAACAATTGAACATGTCACATCAACAACATAAACAATTGAACATGTCACATCAACAACACAAACAAATGAACATGTCACATCAACAACACAAACAATTGAACATGTCACATCAACAACATAAACAATTGAACATGTCACATCAACAACATAAACAATCGGACATGTCACATCAACAACATAAACAATAGGACATGTTACATCAACAACATAAACAATTGGACATGTCACATCAACAACATAAACAATTGGACATGTAACATCAACAACATAAACTATTGGACATTTCACATCAACAACATAAACAAATGAACATGTCACATCAACAACACAAACAATTGAACATGTCACATCAACAACATAAACAATTGAACATGTCACATCAACAACATAAACAATTGGACATGTCACATCAACAACATAAACAATAGGACATGTTACATCAACAACATAAACAATTGGACATGTCACGTCAGCAACATAAACAATTGGACATGTCACATCAACAACATAAACTATATGACATGTCGAGACACAGCGTCACTAGAGTCTTTCCTTTTTATACAACTATTGCAGACAAGTCTCTGTCAACATGAGCACTAATCTCTCATCTAGCCTCAAGTACAGTCTCAACCAGACTAGGCATGGATCACTATGGTGTCTGAGCATGGACGTGTCCAGAGTTGAATAGACTCAAGGTTGGAAGTGGAGGAAATAAAAAGATGGAAATTAAAAAAAAACAATTGGGAAAAAATATTAAACCTTGGATAGACATTAGGTCATCGAAAATGTCACTGTGACCTAGCTCAGTGCAACTATTCTGAGTCGGTATAGAGTACTATAGACCATCGGCGATGCAGACATCCGTGTGATGTCATTTGCAAAGATGTCTGTGTCAAAAAAGTTTGGAGGCAGGAAATATTTTGAGATGAGGAAGTACAGGAGGTACTGAAATCGGAAAATGGAATCGCCCAGATTTGAACAAGCGATTTTTTTTTAGTTGTTATTATTTTATTTAGACAAAAAAAGGGTAGGATAAAATTCGCTCGACCATTTTTTTTTTGTTTTTTTTTACAACTTTATCGATTCTGTTAAACGGATCGGCTCCTTGAGGGCGGGTCGATTCTCACGAGTGGTTCGATATCAATGAATACAAGGACGATAATGAGTGTATCCCCAGTCGATACCGTCCAGCCAGTGTTTGAACGAGAACTTCTCCCTCAGAATAGTGTCAGAGTAGAGATTTAGTTTATTCTGTCTTTTACTCTTTTGTGTTTATATTTGCCAGTGGAGTGGAACAAAGTTGTTGTTTTATCATTTCTTCTCTCTATCCCTCTCTCTCTCACTCCTTCTCTCCCTCTACCCCTCTCTCACTTCCTCTCCCTATTTCACTCTCCTCTCTCTCTCCCTCTATTTCTCTCTCCCTCTCTTTCTCTCTCCCTCCTTCTCTCCCTCTCCCCCTCTCTCACTTTCCTCTCTCTCTCCCTCTCTCCCTCTCCCCTCTCTCCCCCCCTCTCTCTCTCTGTCTCTCTCTCTTTTACAACCTCAGGCGAAATGTTATGTTTAATTTGATTTCGCAATTGTCATTTCAACACATTCTGATACAAACAATTAGGCCCGCGGTTCTCAACAGGAAGTGCAAGGGTACGGGAAATGTTATGCAGGGGTACGGGAAATGTTATGCAGGGGTATGGGAAATGTTATGCAGGGGTACGGGAAATGTTATGCAGGGGTACGGGAAATGTTATGCAGGGGTACGGGAAATGTTATGCAGGGGTACGGGAAATGTTATGCAGGGGTACGCAGCGATATATAATTTTCCTTTAAAACAACCAAAAAGTTTGAAAGAAGTTCGCCAGGTTGCTATGTGACCCATCCCAAAAACACGTGCCTAATTATCATATTAGAAAGGTAAACACATTTCACTAATAATTAAGTACATTTGTTCTCGAACGTACGTGTGAGGGGTACCCCCAGACATACTTTTGAACAGTCACGAACAAGGTTGAACACCGTTGATTTAGGCCTAGAGTTTGTGCAAGGATGAGCGTTGAGACGGACATGTTTGGGAAAATTTCTAGTTACAAACTAGACCAGTGGCGTACTTTTAAGGTCAGTGAGGACCTTACTCCGATTGTTGAGATGATGTAAAAACCAAAGACTTTCAATAACTGCGCCATAGTCAATTTATCAAAGTTTAATCTCGCTTATTGAGAGCCACATCGTGGGTGGCGCATTGGCAGCGAGTCGGATCGTTATGCTGCAGCACGACCTGCATGCTGTGGGTTACGGGTTTGAATCCCATTGAGTCCCATTTCACATACATATGTCTTCCGTGGTGCATCTATAATGCACTTTCAGATATGGTGGGAATTAAAGAATAGCAACTCGAAAATTGCCCCACAGAATCTAAGAGATCAACATCTCAGCCTTTCAGGGACTTGTACAAAAGAAATATTTTAAAGCCGTAATCGGGTATCCGGCCAGCCCTGGTGCAAATATTTATAAAGGCAGAATAAACTTCAATTTTGGAGGAATCGGTGGTGCTTTGGTTTTGAGCCCAATTGGCGGGGTGAATCCGGTTAGGGTCTCAGTGACTTCAGTCATACATGACCTCTTCCAAATGTATAATAAACTATTTATCAGTAAAATCCTCGATTGCAAACTGCTGTCCCAATTATATGCAACACATTATTTAGATATTTACTTGGCAGAAAGACGGATAAAATGTGTCCCATAATGCACAAATGATAACAACAGTATTTATTAAAACACGTGTTTGTTGTATAACATCCAGATGTTTTACGATCTACAGGATTTTTTGTAAACATGTCTTTTGTCATTGCCTGTTCTTGAGCTGACAACCTGAGAGAAATGAAATCTGGAACATCAAGAAATAATTCGTTTGTATTTGTCTACATCCTTTATGATTGGATGCTCCCATTTATAGTTCGACTGATACATGTTTCATTGCAACATATGGACCAGAAAGGATGGGATCACTAAGACTTATAGATAGATAGATAGATAGATAGATAGATAGATAGATAGATAGATAGATAGATAGATAGATAGATAGATAGATAGATAGATAGATAGATAGATAGATAGATAGATAGATAGATAGATAGATAGATAGATAGATAGATAGATAGATAGATAGATAGAGCACATCAAGTGGATCTTAAGTGTTGTAATCGTGCCCAATTGAGATAATGCCAGTTACAGCCGAAAAAAAATAGTCACTGACTATAATAACAATGAGATATAAATCACTTCTAATTATGGTCATTTTCAAGATCTTCTTTGAAAGCTATCTTTATTTTTCTTCTACCCCAACCCCCTCCCAAAAAAAAAAAACCCAACTTCGTCCCAAACATGCCGCCTCTCTAACAAATACCTTACATCGGTCAAACATGGCAGGTCACAATTAAGCCCATTGAAATTATGGATGTTGGAGGTGTTACAAATGTAGCAAGTAATAGGGGGGGGGGGAGTCGGGGGAGGGGGGAGACTGAAAGTAGTAGGGCCGGATGTAGGATGGAGAGGTATTAATTTTATCTCTGTCGTTGCTGGGACGGTTCTGGATTCGATTGATTTACGTAATCCACACATTTATACCAGTAAGTACATGCATTCATACCAGTAAGTACATCCATTCATACCAGTAAGTACATCCATTCATACCAGTAAATACATCCATTCATACCAGTAAGTACATCCATTCATACCAGTAAGTACATCCATTCATACCAGTAAGTACATCCATTCATACCAGTAAGTACAGGGTACAGCTAGTTATAAAATAACTGTCTCTGTCTAGTAAACCAATCAAAATTTGAAAGCTCATCATGTGACGATGACAGTTTCATAAATAAGAAAAGTCACTGACAGATCTATTATTTAAAACACGTTATCAACAAACAAAACACTGATATAGCATAGCAATCGTTTTAAAAATGCATAATGTAGAATGTATCCTCAGAGAGACACTGCAGATGAACGGTTCTGTCTGTTATTGTGTTTTAGTGTCCATGTGTCCATGTTTGTGTCTAACTGTGTGTGTGTTATTGTGTTTTTGAGTCCATGTGTCCATGTTTGTGTCTAACTGTGTGTGTGTTATTGTGTTTTTGAGTCCATGTGTCCATGTTTGTTTCTTCGTGTGGTCTGTGATCTTCCTCCTTTACAGAGCACTAACATTATTTTTTTTTTCATTTTTTTATTTATTTGGTTGGAATAAATATAGGATAATATAGGTTGAAACTGAATTATTGAACTGCTTACACAACGGCGTTTTGTGTTAGTGAGTGTGTGTTGTGTGTGTGTGTGTGCTTTTTGTATGTTAGCGTAATAGTCTTCACATGTTTATGTCTATATTCTGTATTTATGGTTTTATAAATATATTTCCGTATATTTGTGTGGATGTTTTCGCATGCATATGTGTATGCTTGTGTATATGTTCTCATATGTTTTTGAATATGTTTTCGAATGTTTCTGTATATGTTCTCATATGTGTGTGTATATGTTCTCATATGTTTGTGAATAGGTTTTCGAATGTTTGTGTGCGTGTTTCAGTATGTGACTGTGGTCGCACTTGATTTTGCGAGTGTCTGGACATGTCTTACGTAGCAGCTCTTGAACTCTTGAATTCCGCTTTAGTGGGGCTCAAGTTGACAAGATGTAAGGAAATCCTTGGGTTTTCCATGATTCTATCATTTTGTTCCCAGACATTCCAGAACACGGTGCCTGACACTACTCGCCTGATGTCAGATACCAGAAACAGTTAGGAACACGTACATATACGCGGACATGATGTGGACATATGATATTTGGTGATCTATTGGATGACACGATTTACTAATACACTTAACGCACTGTTTGATCTATTGGATGACACGATTTACTAATACACCTAACGCACTGTTTGATCTATTGAATAACATATTTATTAAAAAACCTTACGATATTAAGTGTACTCACTCCAATAATAAGTATTCACACCAATAAAAGTACTCACACCAATAATAAGTACTCACACCAATAATAAGTACTCACACCAATAAAAGTACTCACACCAATGACAAGTACTCACACCAATGACAAGTACACACACCAATAAAAGTACTCTCACCAATAACAAGCACTCACACCTTCAACACCACAAGAGCTCACACCATTTCATTAACTGTTACGAGCTAGAGACTTGTATAAGTCAATTATGACAATGTTTCGTGTCTCGCTGACTGCTCACACTCGTTGGCTCCAAAGTTCATACTATCCCGATCACTTATTGACCTTTCCTTACTCATCCCAACGGTCACTTGGGACATACCAGCCATGGCCCCGCGTGATGTCTTCATGACCACAAAGACTATCTACATTGTATTAACTGATGAAATGATACAAAAACGTTCAAACTGAAGTGAGTGGGTACGTTGTTCATTCTATCAGTGGAACTCTTCACCTCTTACTAAAGATAACTCTGTCAGTAAAAAAAGTAAAGTTCCCTTCTAAGCCCTAACGGGCCATCGGGGCAGATGAAGTATAGAATTCATCTGTTTCTATAACCTCGGCATATGAAGGGATTGTGTGGTTAGCACAACGCCCAACCGCCCTAACTTAAAGTGAGGTACCCATTTAAAGCTGGGTGGACTTGTGGGACGACTTTGCACCAAATTTCACCTGGAAAAATTCCATGGGCCTCACCGACGATCGAATCCAGGACTCTCAGGTCGACAGTCGAGTATCTACACCACTCGGCCATCCGTCCCACACTCTGTCAGTGGAACACTTCAAATCTACTTTGAAACCATGTTTAAAAAAATCATTATCTTTATAAATTAAAAAGAGAATAAAATGACTTTATAGTTTGATTCTATTAAACAAGGGTGTCAAAATATGGCTCTTAGAGCCGCATGCTCTCCATTAGCCAGATTTTTCTATTATTTGTCAGTTTCTGTTCACTTAATTGACTATGGTGCAGCTCCTTCAGTTATTTTTCATTTTTTTTTAACTATACCAAAACACAGACTGCGGTTCTAAAAGACCATATTTGTAACCACCCTCAGAGAGAACCTTGTAATTTTTTTCCACCCAGCTTTATTTAGGTGCCCGACTTTTAAATTAAGGGAGTAAAGTCGTTTGGGCGTTGTGCTAACCACACATATGTTGATGTTTCTGAAACACGTCAGTTCTACATCTCATCGGCCCCTTTAAGGGCTAAACCGAACTTTGACGTTTACTTGCTCAAAAATGGGATGCAAATGGATAACTCTGCTACCACTGGGTTTTTCTTATGTATGTCAGGGGCATAAAAAGGGGACATTACTGAACACTGAAACAAAAAGAGATTAACAGTAGTCGTCCAATAAGACCGCGGTTCTCAATCTTTTCAGGGTCCAATTTCTAGTGCAGAGGTGTACAGGGGTTCCAAAAATATTCCGTACCCTGAAGTACATTTTACAATTATTGTCAGGTGCAGTCTATCTCATACAACTATTGCATTCGGTCTATTGGAGGTTGAAATTTTACACACTAGGATGGTTTTCGTTTTGTTGTCTAACAATCGCGGGCACTTCTAAACCGGTATCTGGAAGCCCTAGGCACATCAAAACCGGTATCTGGCAGCCCTATGCACATCTAAACCGGTTTCTGGCAGCCCTAGGCACAAATTTAAAAAAAATGTTAATTATGTCCTAAGCACATATTTCATTTACAAGCTAATAATTTGGAAAGGGGTACCCTTCTTACAATGGGGATCTTTTAGCAGTCGCCAAGTTTTGCATAACCTAAAGTAAGACTCTTATCAAGTAGAACTCACATTGTATTTTAAAATCATTTTAAAAAAAATTACTAATAGTTCAAATAAGTAAAAAGAATATCTCAACAAAATGTGTATCTACATGATACCGTATCAAGTACAAATGTACTTACCGAACTTAACAAAATGATTCCCTAAGTTATTTAGTATATTTAAACACTCAATAATATGAACCTAATGCAGGGGTGGGCAAACTTTTTCTACGGAGGGCCACATTGAAAACGTGACTGTTGTCCGGGAGCCGCATATATATTTTGTCTACTTAATTACAATTTACAACGTATGAATATTAAACATAATTTGTCATTTTATTTCACATTCACACTCTATTACACATGCATATTACATTTTAAAATACGAACTTAATCAGCTGCTAAGTTGGTAATAAGACTTTACTATTCATAATTATTTTAGCAGAAGTTTATTGTTACCTGTCATAATAATGATGAAGACGAAGGAACTTAATTTACATACAAGCTGACCACAGAGTACAATTAAAATTAATGAAAAGTATGTAAATATTCACAATTTTGGATAATTTTCTTGAACTGTGGAACCACAGTGTACTAGTTGCGATTGGCAAGACTGCATTTAAATTGCAGCCAGTCAACATCAATCTGTTTTTAGACTTGTTTATTTTCATACAAGAGAACACTTGTTTACAAATGTATATGGACCCAAATGTGACAAAAGCTTGGCAGCATAGATTTTTAGGTGTGGGAATGCTGCTGCTGGCAAACATCCTGAAAACCAACAACATAACTGACTTGAACTTCTCCTTCAGGTCATAATCTGCTTGTAGCTCAAGCAGCTCTAACCAATATTCTGGAGCCCTAAGACTGATTTAATATCACTAGATTCAAATCAACTAGTCGGAATGCAATTTAAAAAATATAGCGAAAACTCCAAACAAAAAGAATCAAAATCGACATAGGATCGTAACGTGTACATGCAAACGGGCCGTAGTTTGCCCACCCCTGGCCTAATGGATTCTTGATTTTGCGTTATTAACGATATTGTGGGCTGACTGACATTACTTAAGGCGATATTAAATAATACGCTCTTTATATGGACATTTGCGGAGGAATCACCGACCTTGCCACAGCAAGAAATCGGGAATATATAAAATTTATAGATGCAATATGCTTGGTCTCAGTCTTCTACATACAGTAGAAAAAAAACAGTATATATACCTATATAAACTTGAGTTTAATACAAAAACATGTGTGTAAAAAGGTTGTTATATTATTTAAACACCAAATACACTGGTTTACAAATTTTCATTTTGTGAAAACTGCTGATATGCAAATAAGTGTTTCTTATGCAACTTTTTATGCTGATTCCAAATATGTAATCCAAATTTTTGTATCACGTCAGGATTTTTTGCAGTTTGACATTTATTAATGTAGAAAAAAGTCAATTAAACCAACAACAAAATGTACTTCGGTCATGCAGAAAACTATTGATATATACAAAATTATTAAAAAAAAAGCAGATTTATTTTAATTTATTGTCTTCTACTGTACGAATTGTCTTTTAAGTGATTTGCGCTTATGAGCAGCGCCAGGATTGTGGCGTTTTAATGACCAGCAATAGTCGGCCATCATATTCGCGTTCCATCGACCTTGGTATCGACTCTCCATTGCACAAATGTCTTGATGGAATCTTTCACCCTGCTCTTCACTGTACGCACCAAGATTTTCAGGAAAGTAGTCTACATGGGAGTCCAAAAAGTGCAACTTTACACTCATGCGGCAACCCAAAGCCTGAAATTTGGCTATCATGTTCTCAACAAGACTTTTGTAATTGTCGGATTTAAAGTTTCCTAAAAAATTGTTGACAACATCTTTGAAGGCATTCCAGGCTTGTAGCTCAACTGTGGCCAATTTACATGAAAATTCCTCATCAGTCATTACTTCTCTAATCTGCGGTCCAAGAAAGATACCTGCAGTCAATTTCGCTTCACTTAAATGGGGAAATTTTTCTGCCAAGTTTTGAAACCCAGAGCCAATATGGTTCATATTCTTGACAAAAGCTTTCATTAACCCCAATTTTATATGCAGCGGTGGAAGGAGAACTCGATGTGCTTCCACCAAAGGCTTTAACTTTACACTGTGGCTTCCTGAGTGAATTCTTCTCTCGCTGGCCACACTTTTTTGGTATAATGCTCAGAGTCTGCTCTGCTATCCCAGAGGCACAAAAAACATGGAAATTTTGAATACCCTCCTTGGAGTCCCAATATGATGGCTATGACCTTCAAATCTCCACTTGTGCTGGTCATAATTCAACGAACTGAGCAACAGTGTCATGTTTTCATACGTTTCTTTTAATGTTACTGAGTGTGCCACTGGAAGTGATGATATTTTATTTCCATTAAATAGAAGAACTGCTTTCATACTGCGCTTTGAGGAATCAATAAACAATCTCCACTGATTAGCATCGTAAGCAATTCCCATAGATGTGACAAGGCCTTCAATATTATTACAATATAACAATTCTGGCTTACTTGAAAAAAACTGTACAAATTCTGTCTCTCGACATCTGTACACACTTACGCTAGTATCAGGAGTGAGAAGGTTTCGTTCTTGTAAGCGGGATGCAAGCAGTTCAGCTGATGACTTTGGAAGGTTTAGATCTCTAACTAGATCATCAAGATCTTCCTGAGTAAAAAGTTTTGGTGTGACATCTTCTTTAAAATCAGGATCAAGAACATCACTACTGTCTTCAGAACTTGAGCTGTCATCACTTTCAAAATCATCCAGCTGAGTAGGAGGTGTAGGCACAGGAATGTCTTCGCAATGTTCTACAGGCCTCAAGGCTGACGGTACATTAGGATATAGAATCATGTGTCTGCTTTTTTTTGTTGAATCCTACAACATTCGTCATGCAAAAATAGCAGTCCGTCACATGATTCGAAGGCTCACGCCAAATCATGGGCACACCAAATGGCATACTTTTCACTTTACCTTTAAACCACTTGCCAAGAGTTACTTCACAGAGTTTACAAATAACATGAGGCGCCCATGTTTTGTCCTGGTCTCCCAGTTTACATCCAAAGTATGCATGATAATATTTCTTTGTTAAATTTGATATTTTCTTCTTCTCAGCCATTGTGCAAAATCGTCCACAAACATAACAAAAACTGTCTGCTGAATTCGTACAATGTCTTGGCATTGTGAAATTTTTAAAAAATTTAAAATCAGCTAATCAAATATAATCTTAAACACATAAACAACAGCAATAAAATATTCCATTAAACTTGTGTTCAAACATAAAGTGATGACGTCATCTGCTTATGATAAGCATAAAATTTGTTAACACAAATTTGTGGTTTTCTCAAAAACCTGACGTGATACAAAAGAAATAAGTACATCAAAATTTATCATTTTTAATAAGCTTTCAGAAATTCATAATGTTTTGCTTGCAGTTTTTTTTATGTAAACCAGTGATATCTAAGAATATGTTAGTTAACATAATAAAATTATCTCATTATATTACACCAACTTATCTCCCTTTAAAATGTAAGGTGGATCAAATTGTGGCAATAGTTTTTATCTTTTTAATGTTTCTGGATTTGAATACAGTGTTAAAATTCTAGCCGTTTGACAGTACACAAACATGCCCCATGAGGCCGCCTCTGGAGGGAGGAGGAGGGGCGCTTGTAGTTTGCCAGTGAGTGCTCAAGTCAACAATTATGTTTCTCCATCTAAAGCAGCCCTCCCCACCCACCTTTCTCTTTAAAGTGGTACCCGGGGCGGATTGCCCCTTTTGCCACAGATACAGATAGACAGATGTGAGGATGCTACACAGATAACAGAAAGACAGATGTGTAAATACGTACACATATAACAGACAGACAGATGTGTAAATACGTATGCAGATATAGATAGACAGATGTGTAAATACGTACACAGATAACAGATAGACAGCTGTGTAAATACGTACACAGATAACAGATAGACAGATGTGTAAATACGTACACATATAACAGAAAGAAAGATGTGTAAATACGTACACAGATACAGATAGACAGATGTGTAAATACGTACGCAGATACAGATGGGTATATATGTTCACAGTTACAGATAGACAGATGTGTAAATATGTACACAGATACAGATAGATAGATGTGTAAATACGTACGCAGATACAGATAGACAGATGTGTAAATACGTACACAAATACAGATAGATGTGTAAATACGTACACAAATAACAGAAAGATAGATGTGTAAATACGTACACAGATACAGATAGACAGATGTGTAAATACGAACTCAGATACAGATAGACAGATGTGTAAATACTAATAAAGGTATCAGATAGATATGTATGTAAGGACACTGATAAGAGATAAACATCTGTGTAGATACGGCCAAAAGATAACATATTGTGCAGATGTGTAGATACGGATACTTGAAACAGATAGACAGCTGTGTAGATACGGACGAAGATAACAGATAAGTGTGTTGATACGTACACAGATACTCTGTCTTACAACAATTGCACGCGACCTAATATATATTTAATACACACGATTACAATGGCACAGATCACAAGAAGGTATAAACCCAGCGACACCATTGTTAGATTTATTCACAAAAAAAAAAAACACAAAGTGGACACAACAGATATACAGTCGCTAACTCACACACTGAACACCATACACTGCCACACTGTCACTCACTGTAGGCATACTCTAAACACATTGCCTAACTCACACAATGGACTCACACTCTACACCACCACAGTCTCTTACGCACACATACATGTCCATGCTCACATACTAGACCCACCTCACACTATACATTGCCACAAACTCTCCCCCTCACCTACTATTAATGAAAGGAGGAAATCGATTATATCAATTTAAAAAAAAATCACTGGAGATTGTAAAGAAATCTGGCAAGTTTTTATTTCTAAATCTTTCACTTCCTACTGTAACAAGCCTATATGTCTCTTTATTTCTTTCACTTCCTACGGTGGCAATTCTATATGTCTCTTTATTTCTCGATCTCTCTCCCTCTTTGCAGGGCCGGATTAAGACTTGATTAGGCCCTAAGCTATTTGAGATATGGGGCCATTTTTAAGTCCAGATATTTTATGCCAGTGTCAAACACTTAAGTATGTATGACTGTTGCTCACTCAGACAATTTTATGAGGGCCCCAAAGAGAGTGAGGGCCCTAAGATATAGAATGTTTAGCTTACACGTAAATCCTGCACTGTCTGTGTGTGTGTGTGTGTTTTTTTTTTTGCTGTTTCATTTTAATGCGACGTACTTCCCACACCAGCCAAGGATATATATATATATATATATATATATATATATATATATATATATATCATGGTGAAACCCAAAGCTCTGCATCCTTTACTATACTCACATTTTTAAAATGTTTATAAGATTTGTTCTTGCCCAAAAAGTAATCATGAAAGTAGTACACCATTGCACAATGATTTGAACTAAAAAAAAATCTTTCACTTTTGTCTATTGCGCCCTCCAACATTTGCTAACTTTCCAATCAACCTCGGAAATTTATGGAATCTCGACAGAAGGATCATTGTGTTAGGAAGACCTCCATTTTGTTTACAATGTAATGCCTACCACCTCCCATTGTCGTTGGGCGTATTTTTTTTTTTAAAAATCTACCAATGGCCGTTTATCTCATTTAGATCATTTAACCATCTGGCCGTTGTAAAACACAAGCACGGAGCTTCTATAAATAATCTTTGATCGAATATGAGTTAAAATAATCATTGGAATACCAGCTTCACTAGATATTGGCGACTACGTAATCTCTGTTGCGGTGAAAGGAAGGTTTGTGTCTCTCCTTGTCTCTAAGTCCCTACAGAGCCAAGGATGCTACAAATGAGGTCACTAGGCACAGGAGTGGATGAATTCGATTCGTAAACATCTGCCAGGCATCATTATAATCAACCTAATGAGCAAACGTATATTTCGGTGGCGTAACTAGATGTGGGAGAGGTGTGGGTCATTCGTCCAGGGATGAACTTACTTTGCCACCAGCCAATCGGCACGAGAATGTGGGGTGGAACTTTCAGAGTCTGCCCCAGGCACCACTTATGCCGGTTACGGCATTTCCATACACAGTCGTAGTATCCAGTGCCCTGGGAGAGTGTTAGCCGCCCGTGACGAACCTGTCTCAATGCAGCCACAAACTCCGGTCCTAATCACATTTGAATACAATGAATTGAAAGACAACACAGCCATCCAGTTTTCAAGCTTCAAAGGCTTTGTCTCATTATCATTACCGTTTTACAGAAGGCCACACCCATAAACATGTCATTCCCCCCCCCCCTCAAGTATAGAGGTGTCGCATGCTTACCATTGGTTGAAGTAAATGGTGGGGGTGGGGGGGGACACAGGGATTTGCACATAATAAAAGCAAAGACGTTTCTGCATGTGAGAGCTTGACAGAATACAAACATGATATTGGCTTTGTGGGCTCTTAAAAAGAATTTGTCACTCAATTGCAAATCAAAAGTGGAGAGAGTGGATTGGGGGGTGGGGGGGGGGAGGGGGGATGTCAAATAAAATTAAAATGACACGACAATTTAAATGTCAACTCTGGGATAAAATTTGTCAGGCACTTGGGTCAATCTGTGACAGCTCCTCTAGAGTCATATTTTTTTGTTTATTGAGCCCGGCCTACCCATTTTGGACAGTATTTAAGTTGACGTCAGTCTTGATGTCCAACTAAGCTCGTTATTAGTAAAAACCCAGTGTCGCTGGTAGACTGACAGGGAAATTAAGAGACATCTAATTGCGTAGAGGGTTAAAACGAGATTTTAAAATACACACACACACAGATATAAACCTTCCCAAAGTATTATATAATCCCCTGGCCTAAATAAGATTATATTCTCTGTGTCATTTTTTTTTTCAATTAACGGAGAAAAAGTTATATCGTTTTATCGAAATTTTATGTTGTCTCAATTTACGGATAGTTCCGTAAACAGATATAATCCTAAGTCTTGTAATGGCGTCACACGTCAAAGCACCGCTTCTCTCTCTTTCTCGCACACATACCGACACACACAGACACACAATTTGTGACAGAGCACAACAAGTAAAGACAGACACAAAACACATTGTCAATGAGCCCACCTAGTAAAGACAGACACACACATATTGTGACAGAGCTCAACAAGTAAAGACAGACACACACATGTTGTGACAGAGCCCAACAAGTAAAGAGAGACACACACATATTGTCACAGAGCCCAACAAGTAAAGACTGACACACACATATTGTCACAGAGCCCAACAAGTAAAGACAGACACACACATATTGTCACAGAGCCCAATAAGTAAAGACAGACACAGACCCCTCGAGTCTGTAAATAACAAATAATGCGATCCCGAGCTAAGAAGCAGATGCCAGTTTGGCCAGGAGCCATTTTTCAAGTCATCAACCTGTCAATAAGTGGCCAGGACCTGACTGGCAGGGAAAGCTTACACATTTGACCGGGGACTGACATTGGGCTTAAAAGCCAATTACAACCAGTAATAACAAAGTTTTAAAAAAATTGGTTAATATTACGGTATTTTAAAAAAAATAAATAAAATAGCTACACAAATAATTTCAAAAACTAAAAATAAAGATACATTATTTGTAAATACAAATTTTTTTAATCAAAATGAGCTGTTTTATTATATATATTTTGAAAAGTTATGTCTTGTAGAGGATGGTAAGAGAGAAAGGAGAGTTGAGTATTGCTTCATCTCTAACTCTATATTATGTTATTGTTTGTTTTTATTTTTCCCCTCTTTTCACAAAATGTTTATTTGATTTATGTAATCTTGATTTTATTCCAGCGTATAAAGAAGTCTTAACAAGCTTGTTTGGTATTATTTTAATACTAGCTGTACCCTGCATAATCTTTGCATAGAGATAGACCAAAGTTCAACTTTGAGGTTAACATGAACAGGGACAATGTAATTTTACGGGTTAATTTATTTTATGTTATGAACGAAATTGAGAAACTTTTTTTTTTGTTTGATATTTTAACAGGAAACAGTATTCTTACTTTTGATCTACAAAAGACAGACTTAAAACGTAAACTTTTTATTTACATAATTATTGTTAAATCATTACAGCTATGCATTGGTTCCAAAGCTGTAAAAAGTCGTCCGTTATCTTTCATTCTAAAAAAGGGTCAGTAGGCAGGCAAGTGTTGTCCGTAATGTTTTGATGATTTTATTTTTGTCATTACTCTATGCCCATGACTACCTGTCATCGTCATGGGGAATGTTTGGTTACCAGGGGCGGATTTACCGGCGAGCGAACCGATCTAGACTTCAGAAGTCCAAAGCAAAACACCAACTGACATTGATATGAACGTGTTTTCTTTGTCTCTTTTTTAAGGGACCCTATCAATAGTTCTGCTCCTCAATAGACCTGAATCCGCCCCTGTCATTAGTTAACGGCACCTCTGTTAGAGTGTTTTCGAACACTGCGTCAATAGCATTGTTTTGCGGCACTCGTCATTTACACGGACAACTTGTCTATGTTATCAGTTTTACTATTACAAGATTATATATCAGTTTTACTATTACAAGATTATATATCAGTTTTACTATTACAAGATTATATATCAGTTTTATTATTACAAGATTATATATCAGTGGTAGCATGTCACTGATTCTGTACACAAACAATTCTCAAATGAACGTTCAACACTGTGTTGCTGATTCTTTGTTTATTGACAAACACAGACTTAAAAATAGTATATTCAACTTTGGATGAAGTCACGTAATACAGGCACATCTTAGAAAAATCAAAATAATATACGACTTGCTATATGAAAGCAAAATATTAACTTCTTTTAAAGTTAGACAAAAAAATTACGTCCTATATGTTCATGATTCAAAAGTTTACTACTTCTATCACCAAGGCTTGTTTCTAAGCAAAAATCTTAAATGAAGTCAACTAGAAAAAACTACGTCACATAACAATATAAAAATTCATACTCTCTAGAGTCACTTAAAAAGTGTGATTAACACACATGCACAAACTAAATCAATTAATATATATTTAAATCAACCTTAACTCCTCGACATATCAGTTATAGATATTGCCATTAAATCTCAACCCTCGTACACACTTTCTTTGAAACTAAATAATTTACAAAATAAGTCAAAGTTGTTGAGAATGTCAAGGGAGGTAAAAATGGTAGGACGTGGTACTTATCTTTAAATAAAGCAGTGGTTCTCAAAGTGAGAGTCACGACCCACTGTTTGGTCAAGAGCCGACTTGAACAAGGTAGCCAATATATTAAATAACTAGTAGTTTCCCGTTCACGAGCCGACTTGAACAAGGTAGCCAACATATTAAATAACTAGTAGTTTCCCGTTCACGAGCCGACTTGAACAAGGTAGCCAACATATTAAATAACTAGTAGTTTCCCGTTCACGAGCCGACTTGAACAAGGTAGCCAACATATTAAATAACTAGTAGTTTCCCGTTCACGAGCCGACTTGAACAAGGTAGCCAACATATTAAATAACTAGTCGTGGGCCGTTGCATTCGCAACTTAATTTTTATCTCAATAAAATGTTTAATATGAGAATTAATAGGAACTATTAACACGGAATTCCAAGTGCATAACAAAAAACTTAGTAAATAGCCGGTTTGAGCGACATCTCTTAGTGATCTACCAATTGCATCTAAAGCATGGCTCGATGGCATCGTGCACTCAACCAGCAAAAACATTTCTGCTGCAAATGTATTTTGCACAAATTTTGTCTTACTGTCTTCTTTAATAGGAACTATTAATACGGAATTCCAAGTGCAGAATTATTTTTTTTATTTATAGCGACGGCGCTCCCATTCTGCAAAAAAAAAGTACCATCGGGACGTCATAGATTATTTATAGCGACGGCTTTCCTATACATGACGGACGGACGACAAGATAGCTACTTTATTAGTATGACTAGTAGTTGCCCGTTGCATTCGCATTTAAGGTTTTATCTCAATAAAATGTTTTAATATGAGAATAATCATTTCATAAACAGAGGCGTCTTCTTGAAGTTTAACAACTACACACAAACCGGCAGTAAGTCCAGAAGTATATAGTTAGCAATGTAATATTTACAACTGGCTGATTACTTGTTGCGCTTTTTTTACAAATAGTATACATTTAAATTAAAAAAAAAAGTGTACCATCGGGTGCGTAAATAATTATTTAATGTGATTGTGCAATAATATTTTCCAATTTAGTCTTACTGTCTTCTTTAATAGGAACTATTAACAATAATTTAACAGGGTTAAAATCATACTGTATAAAAAAAACACTGTCATTTGGTTCATCACATGCGCAGCCGACTTTCATATGGATTCACCCGGTGAGACCCAGTGACGTGAAATGACGTCATAGAGGATATCCCAAGTGCAGAATTATTTATAGGGACAATACCATTCTGCACGACTGCACGCAGGCCAAAATAGTACGAATGTTAGTAGGATAACTTAAAAAATGTATAAAAGTAATTTTAGCTCTTCTTTCTTTCATTATTATTTTTTGGTTTCTTATATTTACATGTGGATCGCGAAAAACCGAACAAGTTACATAGTAGCTGTGTGTGAAGTCCCTGTAAGGATGAGATGAAATCTCTTAGATCCTATAAACCGCTAACGGGACGGTTTTTATGGTGCCCCACCATAGCCGATAGTGCAATGGCCATGGAGGCACCACGGGAGACATATAGGGAACTTGATCCAAGACCTGAAAAATTTCCTTGGTCCTCACCGGAGATACCTTCAGGTCGACAGTCGAGCTCTTTACCGCAAGCCCATCCGTCCCCACATAGTAGGTCGCGAGTCATGTTTGAGAACCACTGATATTAAGGATGAAATTGCATTTTTCAAGTGGGCTATAGCGTCATACGATTGCTCCGTTTTGTACCTTGTGTCATCAATTGCACACAACTAAACAGAACTCACGCAAACAGAGTCAACCCGATCTTTTCTCAGTTATTAAGCAGCGATACGCCTATTTACATTCACTACGCTCTCGTTGAGGCTGTTGTAGTTAGTACCCACGGGCGAATGTTCGATTTGTGGGCGGGATACACTCCGAATATAAAAGGGAGGAGTTGGGGAAGGGGAAATCATTCTGACTAGAAAAGTTACAGAGTGTCTTGTCTAGACAATAATTGCATCCCCTTGTGCAGCACACTGACTTTCATGTCCAAATAATATTCAACACTGTGACCGACTTTTCCTTTTGCTTGTTTGTGTATTTATCGATTGGTCTGTAAATGTAGTTAAATATAAAGGCTCAGCATATAGAGTGATTGAATAGAAATGAACGACAGTAGCAGAGCGAATCATGTTTTCGGGGCCCTGATTGCCCTGTGTTGACAGGATGGGACCCCGATTTCCCTGTGTCGACAGAGTTGGGCCCTGTTTGCCCTGTGCTGACAGGGTGGGGCCCTGATTGCCATGTGTCGACAGAGTGGGGCCTTGGCTGTCCTGTATTGACAGAGTGGGGCCACGATTGCCCTGTTTCAACAGGGTGGGGCCTTGATTACCCTGTATCGACAGAGTGGGGCCCTGGTTGCCCTGTCTCGACAGGGTGGGGCCATGGTTGCCCTGTGTTGACAGGGTGGGTTCCTAGGCAGCAGACTAGTTTGCCTATCGATCAGATCAATCACTGATGGTAGATAGGTCAGAGAAGCTCAAGCCACATATGAATAGCACTTATTTTTATCAATGCGGTCAGGTGAACCAAAACTTGAATGGTAAAATTTAATAAAAAGAAATCTATCCGTCTAGAGGTGCAATCAGACCTAACTTCTCAGATATTAAAATTGCTGACAAGCCAACAGAAGAATGGTAATTTAGGAGAGAAAGTTTTCCCATTCATATGGTCAAGTAAAAAAAAATGTATTCTAAAAGTATAAAAAACATAAGAGTATATTGTAACTTATGGCTAAGTTTTCTGTATACGTTTGTCGTTATTAATATTAAAATTGTTGTAGTTTCTCGTCACGAACTTTAAGTTTTCGTAAAAGACTTTGGTCTCTATATATAACTGATAGGGATTCGCGCGTTTCCATCATATAATTTGTTTCCTCCAAAATATACATACTTATCAATTAATTCGTGGGTATTCAAGGCCGTAGCCAGAATTTTTTTACTTTTTTTTGGGGGGGGGGGAGGGGGGCTGTGCGGAGAGTTTTATATAAGAAAAAATTGGAACGCAATGATAAAGAAGTGTGTTTTATAATAAAATTTGATTTTTAGAATTAATTTGGGGGGGGGGGGGCTGCAGACCCCCTAGCCCCCCTCCCCGGCTACGGCCTTGTGGGTATATGTTTATTCGGTTTCTGACCCCCTGATTATTTCTCGTCTATGGAAAGTCGCACTATCCCGAGAATATACAACACAGTAAATAAAAAGGAAATGATTTAATGTTTCTTTTGTGGCACAGTACCACTCGATCCACGGCCCAGTACCGGTCAACTAACGGTTATTTGTAATTAGAAACATACAATCACTTGTAATAAGAAACTTAAATTTGCTTACAACTGGTTTAGCACATTAATGTATTAAAAGTAATAAACTAGTAAACAAAAAAAAAATAAGAAACAACGGAATCTAATCATTGGTCACTGAAATACCGACCAATTGTGGTCTCTCTGACTATACACACACACACATACCAATTGTGGCCTCTGTGACTATACACACACACACCAATTGTGGTCTCTCTGACTATACACACACACACCAATTGTGGTCTCTGTGACTATACACACACACACACCAATTGTGGCCTCTGTGACTATACACACACACACACACACCTATTGTGGCCTCTGTGACTATAATCACATACACCAATTGTGGCTTCTCTGACTATACACACACACACCAATTATGGCCTCTGTGACTATAATCACAAACACCAATTATTTCACCTCTGACTACACACACTCGTCTATTGCTAAGTGATTTTACTGCGGATAGCTCTACGTGGCGGGGGCTGATATTTTACCTTTAACTCCAAAAAATAAACAAAGATTGACAGCAAAATAAGACTCACAATTTTTTTTGGTTTTCAAGGGAGGCAACAACCAAGTGACTACTCTAGGCATATAGTGAACGCCCCTTGCCTGTGTAATTTTTTCTATTTCCTTCAGTCTTTAGTTTTTCGAATGTCAACAATATACAATGCATATACAAACAGATTGAGTCTCAGTGTTTGTAATCCTAGTAAATTCTAAAAAAAATAATTAATGACTCATAACCTCTGTGACCTGGTAAGGTCCGGTCCCTGCTGCTCATCTATAACCCAATTAAAACCCCACCACCACCATTCAGCCAGCCCCGTCCTTGACTATAACAAGCAACAAATTCCATGTGCTGTGGTCACTTTTCAGCACTTAAATCTTCTCTGTTTACTTCCCCTTCAAAAGACCTCGTCCCAACCCTCCACATTGAGCCCCGGAAATTTCTCATCTGGCATCTAACACACGTGCCCACTGTGTCCACTACTCACATCTCTAAGTGGCGACCTCTTTGTCCTGGACATTGACCATTCAGGGCCAATAATTGGGCCAATTTTCTGGACAGTATGGGGGGGGGCAGGGTAAACAAAAATGAGGATCCTCTTTAAAAAGCTAGTTCGAGTCCTCAGCTGGCCATCTATACACCAGCAGCCATCATTACATTAAAGCTGCTCCTCTAGTGATTAAACAAGTTGGCTTACACATACACACATATTTATATAAAGACAGAGAAAAGAAAGACATCCTGATAGATAGATAGATAGATAGATAGATAGATAGATAGATAGATAGATAGATAGATAGATAGATAGATAGATAGATAGATAGATAGATAGATAGATAGATAGATAGATAGATAGATAGATAGATAGATAGATAGATAGATAGATAGATAGATAGATAGATAGATAGATAGATAGATAGATAGATAGATACATGCAGGCACGCATACATACATACATATGACCCCTTTTTCAAATGATGGCAAAGTTACGATTTAAAAAACATTCATTTTATACATCAGTTTCATTTTTCTGGGGCTTCAGAATATGCCATTAACTTTCTCTTTTTTTTTTCCTCATCAATAAACTTGTTAATAGACAATGTTTGATCTCATTCATAAACCATTAATTAAATTAACTAAATAAAACAAACAAAAACTGGTCACAGTTGACGTCATATCCTTCAGCGTCCATTAGCGAGAAATTATTCTATAAATCAGCATACACAGAGCGCAATTCGGTTATCTCCCTTTGTTATCAGTGGCGGTCCCTGGCATCAGTATTAAGCCAATTAGTCCTTTTTGTCTCTGTTCTCCCCCCCCCTTCCCACTATTATTTCAACGTATATTTTTTTTTGTTATCATGTCAGCCCCACCCCCTCACCTCCCCATCTAAAACCATCAAACACAGCGCATGTCCCGATACTCCTCCCCATCTAAAACCATCAAACACAGCGCATGTCCCGATACTCCTCCCCATCTAAAACCATCAAACACAGCGCATGTCCCGATACTCCTCCCCATCTAAAACCATCAAACACAGCGCATGTTCCGATACTCCTCCCCATCTAAAACCATCAAACACAGCGCATGTTCCGATACTCCTCCCCATCTAAAACCATCAAACACAGCGCATGTTCCGATACTCCTCCCCATCTAAAACCATCAAACACAGCCCATGCCCCTCCTCCCTTCCCTCCCTTCCATGTGACTTCCATTGTCTCGTTAATAAAATTATTCTCCATCGTTAATGAATGGCTTGTAATGAAGCCTTATACATCACTGAGAACACCGGGTGTACCCCTCCCCCATCCCTAACCCTAACATCTGTTCCGCCTTTATAAAATAAAAAAAAAACACCAGCAGACAGTACAATTCAGGCTTGCATACATGGTGGAGATTGTCAGTGGGCTTAGGATTAGCTGGTGACGGTCCTGCTAGGTCTCAGCTTTACGGAACTCATCTTCATATATTTACAATCAGAATTTTCGCTAAGACGTAATTCTATGACTTTATTATCAGTCTTTACGTTGACAATTTCAGTTAGGATATGATATGGTGAATGTTAATGGGTTGTCGTTTTGGTTCAAAGCAGTTCTAATATATATATATATATATATATATATATATATATATATATATATATATATATATATATATATATATATATATATATATATATATTCTAAAGACAAAAAAAAAGACTCAAACCTGGAAGAAATATGAACGGATTAACAGGTCATAAGGGAAAATAATGCAAACAAGCAATATAAGCCTTTACCGTTTCGGACACAGGACGTTTTAGAACATTTTCGTGGAATGGGTTTTGATAAATAGAGAGGGAAGTAAGTCATGTTTAGTTGTTACAAAAATAAATAATGAGTTACGCCCTTTTGTTAATATAACTTATATAGTATAAAACGGTACCCTACAAAGCCCTAGTTTTCGGCCCTCAGAGGTCAGATCGCAAAATGAACTTTTGATGTACACATGGCAGGCCAAGACCTACAAAATGATATCTACATCATGGGTCTAGGACTTATGGTTGCTGAGATTTAGGGCTCTCCTTTGTTAATATAGCTTATATAGAAAAAAACGGTACTTAACAAGCCCCCTTTTTCGGCCCTCAGAGGTCACATCCCAAAATTGACTTTTGATGCACTAATGGCAGGCCAAGACCTACAAAATGATATATACATCATGGGTCTAGGACTTATGGTTGTTGAGATCTAGGGTGATGACAGACAGACAGACAGACAAAACGGGGACAATAGAGCATTTTTTTTTCGAAAATGCTCTAAAAACTCACTTATCATTTTTTTTAAAAAAGCACATCATACTGATGGAGTTTTTACGTCTATAAATTCTGGAAATAATTTGCACTTTCACAAAATTTGAATATAAAAAAATCATGATTCATTACATTTATTGCGTCACTTGTAAAGTGTATCACCATGACACAGCCGACAGCAATGATAAATACCACGAAGTTAAATAATATAATCGATATCATGGGTTTTTTTTTTGTTTCTTTCCTATATATACATATATACTGTCTTTATTGATATTGCAATTTTCATGTTGTTCTTATCGATCGAATATTTCCATTAGTAGTAGTTAAACTTTGTCAGACAAACATACTTACAAACATTCACACATGAACACTATATGTAAATACAAGCACAAGTACAAGCTAGCATACATTAATTGTATTTGCGAGCTCTGCTTTGTGACATATTCCCCCAAAACCATTCACAGTCTCTCAATATTATAAAACTCCCCCGTACTTACATACTTACATAAATACTTTCATGCATACATACACGCATGTATACACACACACATACATACATAAATACATACGTACATACAAACATACATTCATACATACATACACACACACATACATACATATATATATATACAATCATACATACATAAATACACATACACTCATGCATACATACATACATACATACATACATACATTCATACATACATGCACACACACATACATACATATATATATATACATACACTCATGCATACATACATACATTCA
>JAGDYQ010000163.1:1588751-1654144 GCA_021962125.1 Bulinus truncatus | reverse complement strand
TGAATTAGTAGATTTTTTAAATGAACATTTTGAGTTTTTAAATTTTAGAAACAATTCAGTTGTATTGGTCACTCCAAATTGTGTGTCCTTATGTGGTTCTCATTCAGGTAGTGCAGAGCTCCCATCGGTTAATCTCGGCCCATGGTTTATCTCCACCTACAAATGCCACTCTGATATCCACACCCACCAATCACTATATCATTTTGAAAATGATTACTGTACCCGTAAGATCCCAAAAAAATGCATGAGCTCCCAGCTAGTGTCTACAACCTAGTGGCGTCTAGGCTAGTGTCTACAACCCTAGTGGCGGTCTAGTCTAGTGTCTACAACCTAGTGGCGGCCTAGTCTAGTGTCTACAACCTAGTGGCGGTCTAGTCTAGTGTCTACAACCTAGTGGCGGCCTAGTCTAGTGTCTACAACCTAGTGGCGGTCTAGTCTAGTGTCTACAACCCTAGTGGCGGTCTAGTCTAGTGTCTACAACCTAGTGGCGGTCTAGGCTAGTGTCACACAACCTAGTGGCGGTCTAGTCTAGTGTCTACAACCCTAGTGGCGGTCTAGTCTAGTGTCTACAACCCTAGTGGCGGTCTAGTCTAGTGTCTACAACCTAGTGGCGGTCTAGTCTAGTGTCTACAACCTAGTGGCGGTCTAGTCTAGTGTCTACAACCTAGTGGCGGTCTAGTCTAGTGTCTACAACCTAGTGGCGGTCTAGTCTAGTGTCTACAACCTAGTGGCGGTCTAGTCTAGTGTCTACAACCCTAGTGGCGGTCTAGTCTAGTGTCTACAACCTAGTGGCGGTCTAGTCTAGTGTCTACAGCCTAGTGGCGGTCTAGTCTAAGTGTCTACAACCCTAGTGGCAGTCTAGTCTAGTGTCTACAACCTGTACAATGGCGGTCTAGTCTAGTGTCTACAACCCTAGTGGCGGTCTAGTCTAGTGTCTACAACCTAGTGGCGGTCTAGTCTAGTGTCTTACAACCTAGTGGCGTTCTATTCTAGTGTCTACAACCTAGTGGCGGTCTAGTCTAGTGTCTACAACCTGGTGGCGGTCTAGTCTAGTGTACTACAACCTAGTGGCGGTCTAGTCTAGTGTCTACAACCTAGTGGCGGTCCTAGTCTAGTGTCTACAACCTAGTGGCGGTCTAGTCTAGTGTCTACAACCCTGGTGGCAGGTCTAGTCTGGTGTCTACAACCCTAGTGGCGGTCTAGTCTAGTGTCTACAACCTAGTGGCGGTCTAGTCTAGTGTCTACAACCCTAGTGGCGGTCTAGTCTAGTGTCTACAAACTAGTGGCGGTCTAGGCTAGTGTCTACAACCCTAGTGGCGGTCTAGTCTAGTGTCTACAACCTAGTGGCGGTCTAGTCTAGTGTCTACAACCCTAGTGGCGGTCTAGCCTAGTGTCTACAACCCTAGTGGCGGTCTAGTCTAGTGTCTACAACCTAGTGGCGGTCTAGTCTAGTGTCTACAACCTAGTGGCGGTCTAGTCTAGTGTCTACAACCCTAGTGGCGGTCTAGTCTAGTGTCTACAACCCTAGTGGCGGTCTAGGCTAGTGTCTACAACCTAGTGGCGGTCTAGGCTAGTGTGCCTTATCCCCTGGTTTAAATTATAAACATTTCGGGCGATATCGGGTGATTTGTGAGAAAATATTATTTAATCCTGCGACATTTTAAAAATAAAAATAACGGAATGCTTGTCTCAACGACCTCGTGTTTGGAGAGCCCTGGCTTATAATTTCCATACAGCCGTGTAGCCAGGCCCGTAGCCAGGTCAAAGTAAGCAGGGGGACACCAATACCCAGCAAGGGGGTACCTTCTCAGTTTAGTTACTTTTTCTTTATTTTTTTCCTCATTTTCTTCTTTTAAAGCGGGGGGGGGGGGCACTCCACACCTATCGGGGGGGGGGCGGTGCCTCCCCCCCTGGCTACGGGGCTGCGTGTAGCCGTCGACATATAGCTCATAATATCCATACATTCATGTAGCAGACGACACATAGATCACAGTTTCTATACAGTGATGTAGCAGACGCGACCCAGCTAACAATAAGAAAGAAAAACCAAAAATCGATTACATGCAAACATATTGTTTTTGTAAAAAAATATTTCTGTCTTGACTTAGGCTAAAGTTATGTTAGGAGATGTATATTACCATGGTTATCTCCCTTTTCTGAGCCTTACATCCGATGAGTCATGCAATAACTTCTTTGATACAAATGTTTCCTTTTACGTCGGTCTACATCAGGATTGTCTTTTTCGCGCCAAGTCTCTCTCTTTCTCTGAACTCTCCCAGTGTCAACTGCATGCTGAGACTTAGTCTCTTAGAGCCCGTGAGATCAAACTCGCTGTGTCTCTCCACATCAGGAGACTGACATAAAGCCCAATGGCAAGCGAGCTACCCGACTGGTCCACCCTGCGGTCCGCCAGCCTAGGGTACTCAAAAAGCACATGATCCACGGTTTCCTCTACTTCTCTGCAGTGGCAGCAAAGGAAATCAACATTTGGCCTCAACCTTCCAAAGTACGCACATATTGGACAATGCTAAAAAGTAAGTACTATACTGGGCTATTATTGCCTGCTCGATCCTCCTGAGCCCCCACCACGGGTCAGTTTTGGACGGCCGCTCCATCTGACTGCGGACATTTCTGCCCGTCACCCCACTGTCCCAACTCGAGAACCACCGAGTTCGCTCAAAGAGCTTGATCTTGGCACACACTGCCTATTCCGAAGCCTTTTACAAAAGTCTGTTTCCGCCCTACTTCCTATAGCGATACCACAAATGCGCCCTATGTGTCTTTACCTAAATAGACCCCTATCGACAGGTTTTTTTTTGCCGACAACTAAGCACATAGAAAATGTAAGTTTCTCTTTAACTTATTATGGAAGTTCTGCAATTTATCATCACCAAACTTTCAAAAAATCGCAAGTGTCTGAGACCTGGTTGTAAGCGCGCAGAAGTTGAAGATAATGGTCAACACCACAGTGAGAGTTTCATAGAAATAGCCATTCATGGACAAAGACTAAGGGGATTGTAAGATATTTGGGCTCTACGTTTGTTTTCTTTTCTGTCTTTGTCATGCCAATACAGACTATGAGATGCAATTCAAAAAAAGCCATTCTGTAAATAAAACGTATTTCGTAGTTTAGAAGTATTGCATTTAAATGGGCGTGCAGCAATCACAAATCTTGTACTTAATCCTGCAACGGGCCTTATAGTTGCAGTTGTTTGTTTCTATTACCATGTGTTAACATCTACTGTCTTCAACTTAACCAGACCAAGGCTGTAAAACTATTCTATTTCTTCTTCAAAGCCACTCTAAGCTCTTTATTTCCTTTATATATTTCTCCCCGTGATTTCATTTAATTCAATGTTAAGATTTTATCTGTTGATTTGATTCAATTTTTTCATCTTTACAATTTTCTTTTTCTGATTAGCCACAGCAGCTTTTTTCCCCCTTGACTCATTCTGCCCGATGCTATATAAAATGTCTGCTCATTTTTTTTGTACCCACTGTTTATTTCTCTTATTTCTTTGTTTCTTTTTAATTTCCCTTTCTTTTTGCCCCCCCCCCACCTACCCGACCCCGCTCCTCTCTCCAACCTCTTTTTTTTTTTCGTATTTTTTTCCCGTCCTTCTGGATCTTTTGTCCATTCCACCCTCGATCATGTTTCGGTATTTGCAAGACAGATCGATGGAGACGATTAGGTGGCTCGGCACAGAGCGCGAGAACACTCACACACATACACACACATACTCACACTCTGACGGCAGTCTCGCACTCACGCACACATTCATTGCGCATAACTGCTCACATAGAGTTCAGACACAAAAGGAGAGTGGGTTTCATCATATAAATATATACATCGACATGAATACCTATTTAATGGACGCGCAGATGAAGGAAAGGGGGGGGGAGGGGAATGTGGTGTACATTTGGTTTGAAGCACAGTATTCATGTACCGCCTTGCCTTACATTACATATCCCACTCATTTATTTACTAGCTGTACCCTGCAAAACCTTGGGTCAGATCGGTAGGCTAGGTTATTTTTGGTTTCGGGCAGATCCGATTTTTTCATGATTGTATTTTAAACTGGAAAACTGTTGTATTAATTATTTACTTTCAATTTAACGCAGTACCCAAATCGCTATTATTTTATAATTAGATTATTATTATATAACATCTTGCAGTGTTCGCACTTATATGTATAACCCTACATTGAGCTCATCATCCAAGTATACGTCTACAAGGTCATCCTCGAGACAGGAGCACATTGAACACTTCAGAGGCCCTCAACAGAGGCAAATACTTGTTTTTACGAGCGGCAGGACCAGACAGGAAGTCGGAAATCATCCTCGAAATCCCGGGAAAACCTGGACTGTTGCCCACAATAACCTAATTGGCATGGCTATTTCAGTAAATACTCCTAAAGATAATGGTATCCTGACTTTGTTTGCTTCAGAATCTCTCAAACAGTTGCCAGATATCTCAAGTAATTGCCGGATATCCTGAAGTCATTGCCAGATATCTCAAGTAATTACCGGATATCTCAAGTAACTGCCGTATATCGCAAGTAATTGCCGGCTATCCTGAAGTCATTGCCGGATATCTCAAGTAATTACCGGATATCTCAAGTAATTGGCGGATATTTCAAGTAATTGCCGGAAATCTCAAGTAATTGCCGGATATCTCAAGTAATTGCCGGATATTTCCAGTAATTGCCGGATTTCTCAAGTAATTGCCGAAATCTCCTAATGATACACACCATGCTTTACACTTATTAGATTTTTTTTTATAAAAAATGAAATTTAGATATTAGTGCTTGTGTGTATATAAGTCCCGGTTTAAATCACAATTCAGTCAATTAGTATACATAGTAGTGACCCATATAGAACACTCACATTGACAATGTTACTGATCTACGTATATGTCTAAGTATATTACAGAATATATTTACTTCCTACTGATCATTTCATGTACCTTAATATCGATTTCTCAAGCTATTTTAGATAAGTATATGTCCAGAAACAATGCAGATTTTTTAATTAAATTATAATGTTATTTTTTTTACTAGAAATATAAATCAGCGGTGAGTTCAGTAGAACTCAATCAGTACTCTCGCAAATATTTATTTAGTACATAAACTCATAAACATTGTTTAGTATATAAACTCATAAACATTATTTAGTGCATAAACTCATAAACATTATTTAGTACATAAACTCATTAACATTATTTAGTACATAGACTCATAAACATTGTTTAATACATAAACTCATAAACATTATTTAGTACATAAACTCATAAATATTATTTAGTACATAAACTCATAAACATTATTTAGTGCATAAATTCATAAACATGGAACGTTATGATCGATGTCTTTAGGATGTCCTGTTATTATCTTTTTACTCTGTTGATTTATGATCACACAAATAATCTCCAACTACCAAAGTAGACTTTCAGCCGAGCGAAGAATGGTCTGACCAAACACTGACTCAATGACACGACGCTGTCCACTAACAATAGGGTCGAAATCTTATGGTAGCGATTTATGCCGATTGTTGGTCAAGGTTGAGTCCGAGAGATTAAGGGTTTTAATGAAATGACCAGTCGTAGTGAGATATCTGCACCGGACGTTGTTTTTTTTTTTCTTTCTGGCCTATTCAAAAAAAAAATCATCAACAGAGATAACTTGTTGTACGCCTTTAGTCACCACAACGTCACTCTTTCTGGTGTTTACAATTTCCTTGTTAAAACTCACGTTATGATGATGATGTTAGCTACCCCCCCTCCCCTCCAACTTTAAGGCCTAACATTTTGCGATTGAGTGAATAAACCATTCGTCTTTTAATTATAATACTACTACTACTACTCTCCTCACTCTCTCACTGTCTCTCTCTCTCTCAGTCTCTGCCTCACTCTCTCTCTCTCTCTCTCTCTCTCTCTCTCTCTCAGAGTGTATGATTAATCTGTTTCTGTAACCACGCCATAAAAAGAGATTGTATGATTAGCACAACTTTAAGCTGCATGTACTTTCCCAGCTAAAGTCAGGTACCTATTTAAAGCTGGATGGACTTGATGGACTTTTATTCAACTTTCACCACAAGGACATTAAAGCGATATATATGTATGCATATTAGGGTGGCCCAAAATCATATGGTAAAAATAAAGTTTCTCACATCTAACGGGGCACCCTCTTGTTGAGTTCCATTTGTCTTACTTAGTAACTGACAACAATTTCAGCTTCCTACTGCTATTGGAAGGGAATGCTCAAGAGTCACAAAGTTTTACTATATTAATAAAAAAAACGCATTTCCGTTGAATTTTTTTAATTACATTTTCAAATCATGCCATTACTGTAATGTAACTGTTAAGTAACGAAAATGTCAACATAAAATGTAAATTGTAGAGTGCTGAAGAGTAAGAGTACATTGTCTAAACATTTTGTCGACACAGAAACAGCACAGATGGCAGACTTATTTGTAGTTTGTGTAGGGATGACTTTTCTGTTGGCTTCAACAACTTGCAAAATAAATTGCTTTTCTTCCTCGTTTTTTGTCAGCAGTCTATTATATTCCTCAAAAAGTTTAACCCCACGTTCTCCAGTATCGTTGATCACACGCAAGTCGTTAATGTGCTGCTTACCCTTCTGGTATTCAATATTATCATTCCAGTGAGGAAGAACTAGAAAGGAGTTCCCTATGTGTAGCTTTGTAAGCAGGTTCTGTGAATGCCTTGGGGAAAAGTGACCCAAGCTGACGCCTTCATTTTGGAGCAATGATGGATCACCTTGAACACGTCGCTCACTAGGTTCTATTCCAAAACCTGTTACTGTTTTCTGTTTCTCAATTGGTGACACTTCATCGGAAAATAATGTCAGGCTGACAGTCTCATTAGACAGATACCACATGTGATTCTGGAGAATTTTTTGTGCTGCAATACTGATGTCGTGATCAACAGACTGATATTGCTGCAGGTCCTTCCAGAGCAAAAGATCTCTTCCAGGTGCTTCCGCTGCACAGGGTGCTTGAATCCAAGACTTTGTGTACAACAAGGTTCCAAACTGTACAAATCGTTTGAGTTGGTTCTCTTCCTTGGATGTAAGACTGAAAATTTCTCTCTGATGACGGAGGAAGTAAATTTTGATGGTATAGGTCAGCTTAGCCATCCACCTAGCATGATGTGCAGGGCCTGGTGCTCTCCAGTGAATGGTTTTTGGTGGATCTCCTAAGATGATCATTGCCAGTCAATAAGTTCTTCATAATCATCTCTGACCTGGGACTTTAAGTCAACGAAATTTGTCAGGAAGCTCACCGTGTTTTCTCGGAAAACATCAGTGCTTGAAGGCAGTTCCAACTTACTATAGTTGTCAAGCTTTATGCGTCCCCAAACTTCTTTGAATATTTTGAAGATAGGTATGTTTGGTGAGTTAGAAGGACCGCAACACAAACTGAAAGCCTTTGCCAATTCCAGTTCAAGAACATGATGACGACATGCCAGCCACAATAGTTCTCGACCAATATGATTCTCAAGCAGTACACAAGCTCCATTGAAACGATCAATGTTGACAGAAGTGGTGTTGAAGCTCATAGCCTGGATGCTTTCTACCAGTGCCGACTGTTCTAACTGACCATAAATAGCATCAGCGGCATTCTGTCCTGTCCCTGGTGTTAGTTTAGGGACACCTGGTAATTTTTCACTGCCATCACCAGAAACCAGCACCAGCAAGCGGTCAACTTCTCCAAGACCCAGGATTTCAGGTAAGATTTTTCCATCCCAGTGTAGAACTACAGGATAGTCAGGCTTGAATGAAACCTTAATATCTGCTGCTTGTTTACACATGACTTTCTTTCTGGCTCTTTGCATGGTACTTCGTGAAACTGTCAATGATGAAGGATCATGTCCCAGTGCTGCAGCAATAGGAATCATCAATCGCATAGCATCACGATCAGACGTTTGGTTGCGATCCAAGGCACTAGTAACATGCTTAGTGAACAAGGAAGTATGATACCCAATCTCCGTCTTGTTTGTCCGTTTTTTAGTTGAGCTTGGACGGTTCATATTTATCTAGGACTTCAAGTTTATTGGATGATTCACAGCTCTCTGTTTCATTTTCACCTGATTCACCTTCTATAGTTTATTGCTGTCGTTTTTCCTCTTTCTGTTTACGAAATAGTTGTTTCTGTTGTTTGTGATGGACTCGTTCCTGCTGAGCTGCCATCCCTTTATCTTCACCACTCATGGAAATTATATTTGTTGATTTTCCGTCTGCACAATGTTCATAAAAACAACAGGAAGTCATGTATCTAAAATAGAATAGTTCATAAGTGTGAAACAACGTTGTACTTGCACCAGTCAACAAAATCGAGTAAAATGCCGTAAAAGGTAAAACAACGAGGCCTGTGAGCATCCCCTTCTACTTGGAATTTGGATGTAAAATTTTAACATTATGCTAACTAAGTCAAAAGGAACTTAAAAAAAGGGTGCCCCGATATGTGGCACGAAGTTGGATTTTTTGGGCCACCCTAATGAATATGTATATGTAAAGTTCCCCAAGGGCTCATATGGGCGGATTGAAGTGTAGAATTCATCTGTTTCAGTAACCTCAGCATATAAAGGTATTGTATGGTTAGCACAACGTCCAGCAGCCTTTACTCCCCCAACTTAAAGTCAGGTACCCATTTAAAGCTGGGTGAACTTAGGGACTTACACCAGGACATGAAAAAATCCCAAGGTTCTCACTGAGGTTCGAACCCAGGACTCTCCGGTCGACAGTCAAGCGCTCTACACTGCACGACCATCCGTCGTGTGTTTGTATATATATATATATATATATATATATATATATATATATATGAATTGTTAAATATTTAAAATGATATAATATCGCATTTGTGCATTTGATAGAAGTCTGAAACTATTAACAATATTTAAAGAGGGTTGGTGGGGGGTGAAGTGGGGATGGGGCGACATTGGGCATCCATAGGGAACCGTTCCAGCAAAAGCTGTTAATGTTTTATACGGTGAGTCTTCGTCTGTTAAAAACGATTATCGATCGACCTGCAGTGTAAAACAACCAACTATAACAAACATGCAAGTGTTAAGGGAGAGCAGCGCTATTGTAAATTGGTGTTATCCGCGAGAGAGACTTGCTGATGTTGCTGGTGATAAAAGACTCAGTGAGGCTCGAGGACTTTATAAATTTATAATAAACTTTCCGTAGAGGCCAGTTGTTGATTTTCTCTGAATTAATTATCTCCCTTTTGTCAGGCGTAAATTATTCCCCTTAATGCTCTCAGGTCTTTTATTTTTCCTCCCCTCCATCTTTTTTTACTAAAATGTTCCCTCCTTCACGCTTCATTGGGTCTGTAACGAATTCCATCGGTCTTTGCCTTGAAACCTAATTCCGTCTACGGTCATACAAGGGAGAAAACTACGCCTTGAGAAATTACTTGAAAAGTATAGTTATAAAAAAAAATGCTTCCCCTGAATAGTCCGGTTATGATGATGTTGGGAGAGGTTATGGAACTTTGTAATTGTATGATTGGAGTATCAGCTGAAGGATAATAGTTCGATAGCTAGGGAAAGCTATTATGAATGAAGCATTGAGTAGAGACGACCTTAGCTGTTAGCGAGCTATAGGGTATGTGTCATTGGCCGGGCTTATGACGAGTGTAATATGCAGGGGCTGGGAAATAAGATTTAGTTTTGTTAAAGTTATATTAAAAAAAATAACAAAAAAAAACTAAAAATCACAAAGCGCGAGACCACCTTCCACTGAGGCGCGAGTCATGGAGCCGTTACCCCAGACGTCATCCCCTTGAGGCCGCCACCGGATGTGGGGGGGGGTACGGAGAAGGTTTTTCTAGTCACTGCCACAACTTTCAATAAGAAACAAAGTAGTCTAAACGACAATCGGTTTACTAATACACAGTGTAATACTTAGTAATAGTAAGAAGCCTATAGCCTCAACACTATCGCGCCACGGACATGGTTTGGGCCAGCACAAGATGTTACTAGACAAGCAATGGAATAGAACGTTCAAAGCAAGAGAAAAACTGAGTGTTCAAACCTCAGAGAAGTCCCCAAGAGGATTGGGTTTCATGGGCCCAACTCAAGACCTTACTACGACCCTGGTTTTAATATCCACCCCCTAGCGGATGGATGTACTACTTCGTCAGCTGACTGTGACCTAGATAACTGTGCTGATGAGTGTATGAATTGACCTGGATGGGGAAGTTCGATCCAATGTCACTTTGACATATTTACATGTAACTCTGGCGGAGTGCTTTCCGGTGTCATGCTGGTGTAAAAGTTGAGAAACATTCTTCAACTGTACTTTGACTTATAAATGATTCATCGTGTTGATGAAGGCTGGTGAGTACGTTGGTGAGATAGATCGATTTTTCAGGCCACAACTTTTAAATTCTCCCCACATCGAACTATCTGCCGCATCGGTTCAAATAACATTTTAACCCGTTAACCTACACAATATTTAATCTAACCTCATTCAAATTTATAGACTGTGAGCTCTCGTTGCACATACAGATTCGTATTACCTTGTTGGGGTGGGGTGGGGGAGGAATAACTTCATAAGTTTTTTACCGATCTCATATATAACAACTTTTCTAGCCTGTATATTTGACTGAGATGGATGGCCGAGTTGTATAGATCATCGACTGTCGACCTGAGAGTTCTGGGTTTCGATCCTCAGTAAGACAAGAGAATTTGTCCAGATCCTGGTGAAAGTTAGTTAAGTCCATCAAGTTCACCAAGTTTTATATGTATACTTGACTTAAGTTGTAATTCCATCAAGTTCACCAAGTTGTATATGTATACTTGACTTAAGTTGTAAGTCCATCAAGTTCACCAAGTTTTATATGTATAGTTGAATTAAGTTGTAAGTCCGTCAAGTTCACCAAGTTTTATATGTATAGTTGAATTAAGTTGTAAGTCCATCAAGTTCACCAAGTTTTATATGTATACTTGTCTTAAGTTGGGGAAGTAAAGTCGGCTATGCTTTGTGCTAAACGCACAATCCCTTCCTATGCCGAGGTTACAGAAACATAAGATGTCCTCGCTTCTTCTGTCACGATGGCCCTATGGGGGGCTAACATAACTTTACTTTTATATTTCACTTTCTGTCTACATGTCTATGTGCTGAGCCGTTTTTTTTTTATTTGATTTGACAAACCATGCCACACTGGTTCTATCTAATTTTAAGATGTCCATAACATATTCCTTTGCACATTACTGACAATATATATCTGGAAGTCTCTGTACAGGGACCCACATATGACCTTATGATTGGAACTGTCAGTGTGTTTACGTGTATGTCTCCGTATTCTTACGTGCCAGTTTTTTTTTTATAATTTTGATTATTTTTTACTTAATTTTTTTACCATTACATTTAAATGCTAAATAAGGGATTAACATGGTGCAGATACCAAGTACTTATCAAAGTACGTTAAATATTTTACTTATTTTGTAGTGTACTTCAATCTTTCAAGGAACCAGTCGTTCTTTTTAGTTCATGCTGTGATTTTTCAGAGGAATTTTTACAAACAATTACACTTTACACCTTTAGAGTTAAAAAAAGTCTGTCTTCAAATGTGTCAGCCCTACGTACTGCCGCGAGTTGTTAAATTATTGACTTTACAAATGTAACCTGGATGTATTCTATGTGTTTATTAATCAAGAATTCAATAATGACATCAAGTTTTGAAACGATCGATGTCCATATGAACGTTACACTGTCACAGTTCTCTCTCGTTACACTCTCACACTTCACTCTCGTTACACTCTCACAGTTCTCTCACGTTACTTACTCACACTTCACTCTCGTTACACTCTCACAGTTCTCTCACGTTACTTACTCACACTTCACTCTCGTTACACTCTCACAGTTCACTCTCGTTACACTCTCACACCTAACTCTCGTTACACTCTCACACTTCTCTCACGTTACTTACTCACACTTCACCCTCGTTACACTCTCACACCTAACTCTCGATACACCTTCACAGTTCACTCTCGTTACACTCTCCCACCTAACTCTCGGTACACCTTCACAGCTCACTCTCGTTACACTCTCACGATTCACTCTCATTACACACTCACAGTTACATCGCAACACACACGCATTGCTCCAACGCCAAAACCAATGGGATGGCGTAACGTGTCAAATGCATTTTCATCACTTAAATAGTTTGGGGCTTTGGAATGGGGCAACCCGGACTTCACTCATGCAAGTTACGTTCTGCGATATGTACCTGAGGTTTCTCCCAGTGGACACACTTCATTAATTGGAAGAAAGAAAACTTTAGATATTGGAAAAAATCACTTACACAGACATTTTAAAATCTGCTGCAAAATATGAAGGGAATTAATTAAAGAAAAAACAACAAAACGCTATTGTTTCCCCTTTGAATGTCTTTTCTTAAATAAAACTAATAGTCGTTCCGCGTCGTATCATACGCCGCAAAGAAAGGGGGAAAGATACTGACACAATCTTTGATACTGACACAATCTTTGATACGGACACAATGACAAAGCGAAGTAAGTTTACTGTAAAGCGAAATTTATTTTGAAACATTTTAAACACCTATGGCTGACGGGTGAAGACTTCCTGAGTGATCCATCCTGACCCACTTTAAACAACACGCTTGCTGTGATCCAGCCCTCCCTTACTCTTCTCCCAGCACATTATTGTGTTTTTTTTCCGCTGTCGCGAGTTGTCGACGTATTCGGGAATTCCACAATCTATAAATTGTCCTGCGTCTGGAAGTTGTGAATTATATATATATATATATATATATAGCTAATCGAGGATTTGAGGCAGATAGCTTAATACTTAAATGTATTTAATATTATGAAGAAATTAAATTTTAGAAGAAAACTTATACATGATTTTGGAAACCCTTAAAAATAAGAACAAAATATTTTAAAACAGTGGTTTTCAAACTTATACGGTTCACGAACTTTGACTTAGCGACCCGCCAATAAAAAAAAAACTTTTCTATTTGAAACATATACGAAAAATAAAGAAAGAAAAAAAAATATATATATATAGAAGTTGCCTTTTACTTTGTCGGTTAACAACCGTCTCGATTATTAAACATAACGAGAAATATGGTTTTAATTATGTCCCTTTGAAGTCTCGACCAACTAATTCTAAATTGAAATTTGTAGCGTCCCATCAATGAGTCGTGACCAACAATAGTGAGAACCGCAGAGAACCAATTGCAGTGAATTTACCAAAGAAGTAAATGGAAAATTGACCCAACAAATAGATCTCATCACACTAAACAAGAGCCATCCCACAAAACAAGCATCATGCAAGATTTACGACGGTGTGCATAAAAGCAACAAAATAAACGGTAAATCATAATGGACAAAAGAGTACTGAGACTACCAACTAGGTACCATTAACTTACCTGAGCAGGTGGGAGTCCTTTCTGGAGTGCCACGGGTCGGTCTCCTGTCCCCTGTAGTTTTTCTTCAGGAGGGGGGCACACAGTTTATTCCCCATTGGCTGTTTAACTCGTAGATTTCTTTGTGTGGAAACTCAACTTTCACTTTCACATCCTCCGGAAATTCCCATTTGTATATGCGTTGGAAGGCGTTGATACCAGTAATCCGTTATCTGGGAAATCCATTATCCAGTGCAAGAGAATCACTTAGAGAACTTCACATGCAATACGGTCACAAGTAAAAAAAAAAACAAATAAATTTGAACGCAAAAAACTTTGTAGGAATAATCCTCTGAATAAAGATTCCAACACCAATCAGCATAAAGGAAGAATTTTTTTATATATCCTTGCAGATGTATAGGTAAGTGATGCACACCTTAAACAAAAAAAAAGAAAAGTAATAATGAACGGAAGAAAGAAAAAGTAATGAGAATAGTATTAAACAGTGTAAACAGTTATATCAATATATTTCATTTGCTATTATAAAAATGCCATCGTTCACAAGTGCCATCAATATAATAAGAAAGTAATCAGACTTTTTATGATAATCTATGATCAGACAAGTATTTGATTTATTTTCTAAAAGTATGTAGTCTCTAAATGAGAGCACTAGCCAATTTTATTTTACTTTTTAAAAAAAATGTATATTATGTATCTCGATGGAGCTTTAATTACAAGAAGTCATGTTTCTTATATTATTATTTTTTAATGTTTCTATTTACGAGTATTTAAAACCGCATCTTTTAGTTTGTCAGTGGAGATTGGTGCTGAATATCCCCTCGTAGAAGCTAAATAAAACTCTACACATAGATCTGCTACTGACTTACCCATGGAACCGTTTTTAGGTCTATAGGGACCCTAGTCAGAACCTTTCAGACAGGGGCGCAGATACAGAGTCGCGGATTATATTTTGTCAGATCGAATTGCCGCACCCTGTGTCTTTTCAAAATAATCTTTATCTTCGGCTACAAATGCTGCCCCCCCCCCCCCACTGTACCATAACTGTGCCGCCCGATGCGTCAGTCTCTCAGTATCCTAGCACGGCAAGGCCCTGTATCCAGATGCAGGTGTAGTCAGCTGTCACCCTGTCGAGCAGTACCATTCTTCGGTCATAGGAGGCCCTAAACAAAGGCTAACGATATATTTAGGGGACCTTTGGTAAAAGGGCCTTACGGAGGCCCTATAATCATCAGATTTTATAGAAGTTAATACTGTAATAGGGGGAAGGGGTGGACATTAAACGGATCTTAGCGGTCGCCTAGTTAACATACAGTTGTATAGATACGTATTATATTCGGCTTATGTTTAAACTGTACAAACAAAGCAAAAACAATTTTAGACGCGTGTTGCCAACTCTTAAATCTCCATGTAACTACATGGGACGCGGGGGATGTAATATTTACAGAGTACGTCGCCGTATTATAAACCTGAACAGTGGCGGTAATAATGAGGTACACAAAGGAGAGAAGAGAGAATGTAATTTTACCCAGTCCGGCTCACAGTGGACTCTGGGATAGACGCGATGTTTATGTTCTGTTTGTTTAGTCTGGGACAGCCCTCTGATGAGCTGTCTGAATCGTTCCTGTCCAATAATCTTTAAATAAACGGAAGTAGTCGACAAGACCCGCCCATCTTGTGCACTTTTACATGCTCAGTTGTTGTTGTTTTTAAATATATGGTTCATAATTGTTAGTTGAAATCGCCTGATCCCGCCTAGATCAGGGGTCGGCAACCTTTTGAGACGGAAGAGCCAAAAGTTAAAATATGCATTTTTCTCAGTTTTTAAAGATCCACTAAAATTTTTTTTATAATATTATGGTATTTGATTAGGTTGCAATTTGACATCGAAAGAGCCGCAACTTGACATCAAAAGAGCCGCATGCGACTCGCGAGCCGCAGGTTCCCGACCCCTGAACAATATCATTCATATAATTATTCGAGTTCATACTTATATTGATATGAAGTTACTTTTTTTTCGATTGAGGTTTTATGTTATTAGAGAGTTACTTAAATTTTGTACTCGAGTGAGAAATAATGGGAGAAGACAACAGTGTCTCGAGAGAGTAGTCTGGATTGAAATCTTTTGTGTGTGTGTGTATGTGTGTTAGTGTAACGAGTGTGTTTACGTGAGTGAGTGTTGAAATGTGACATCTCCGAAGATTCCAGGTTATATCTTGAAACAGTATTCCTTGGGATTGAATGTTCGTAGTACGTTATTAGAAAAATAAAAGAAAATCTGAATATTGTGTACCAGGTTTTCTAGAAAGTTTCGTAATGTTGTTGCTGTTGGTGATTCAGTGTGTATGTGTGTGTGTGTGTGGGTGGAGAGAGAGAGAGGCTGGAAGGCTGGAAGTGATGTAACTAAAAGCCACAGTGCCGGTTACAGCGTTCTAATCCCTATGAAATTAGTTTTAAATGACATTTCAGTCTAGACTATGACGGGAATTTCAGCCACAGCTAACTATTGTGATGCCCAGTGCGAGTTTCAACCGATGCAGAAATTAGCGAAATTTCAAAAAAATTCTAAGTCCTAAAAAAGATGTTATATATTGTATTATAATTTCTGAATCCATAACTCACTAATCTATAGTGCACCCTAATCGAAATATAGCATTACAAAGCAGGCCCGGTAGCGTTGAAAGCTATACTCTTAAACCCCTTGGTCTTCTGCGGGCAATGCACCCACACTGGGCGCCGAACTAGGAAGGGGAGCCAAAAAGATGTAACTCGCACAGGGTGCCACATTATTTGAACAAGCCATTAATCCAAAGAGGGATCGGAACACGCCATTAATCCAAAGAGGGATCGGGACAAGCCATTAATCCAAAGAGGGATCGGGACAAGCCATTAATCCAAAGAGGGATCGGAACAAGCCATTAATCCAAAGAGGGATCGGAGCACGCCATTAATTCAAAGAGGGATCGGAACACGTCATTTATCCAAAGAGGGATCGGAACAAGCCATTAATCCAAAGAGGGATCGGAACACGCCATTAATCCAAAGAGGGATCGGAACAAGCCATTAATCCAAGGAGGGATCGGAACAAACCAATAATCCAAATCTTCCAGAAAACATTGACTACTTTATTAGTTAAATGTTTCATTTATTTTACTCCACGTAATGTTCTGTAAATGTAATGTAGACATTTACCAGGTCATTTGTTTCTAGACGTGTACAATACAATCAGCAGAACTCACGGTTCGATCATATATATCATATATCACACTATACGTAACTTTATCTGCCTCTCCATTCATCTCTCTGTTTCTCTCTGACCAAGTGTTTGCCCATCACACTGACATTGACTATTCTCTCAACTGGATCTCGTGTTATTCTTTTCGTTTATTTCAGTAAAAAAAAAAAAACAACAACTGAAATGTCAAGTGTCATCTGACATTTGATTATTTCTTAACACCTTCGTGTTTATTATAAATTTTACATTTCTTCGTAGTGTTGTTTTTATTATTTTATGAATTGATCACAGTTTCTACGTACATTTAGTGATAAATACGTGCTACAGTCATAGACCATGGTTGCAGCTAGATAGACAACTGTTTCAGTTATAAACAAATGTTTCACTTATAGACAAGTTATTCAGCTATATACTCTTGTTGTAGATATAATACACTGGTGATTCAATTATGTACATGAGCTTCAAATAAAGACCAGAGTTTCAGTTAAATAGTGGCTCACTCATAGATGATTGATTCAGCTATAGACAAGTGATGCAGGCTAGTGATTCAGATATAAAGTGATTCAGCGATAAGTGACTCAATCTGCTAGAGACAAATGATAGAGCTACAGACTAGTGATTCAAATATAAAGTGATTCAGCGATAAGTGACTCAATCTGCTAGAGACAAATGATAGAGCTACAGACTAGTGATTCAGATATAAAGTGATTCAGCGATAAGTGACTCAATCTGCTAGAGACAGATGATAGAGCTACAGACTAGTGATTCAGATATAAAGTGATTCAGCGATAAGTGATTCAATCAGCTATAGACAAGTGATAGAGCTACAGACTTATATAAACAATTGTTTTAGACATCGACATGTATTATAGCTATATAGACTACATATCTATATAAAAGTGAATCAGCTATACACAAGTACTACCGATACGTAAACATGTGTATGAGCTATAGAAAAGTATCTCACCTATAAACAGTTACATAGAAATGCCTCTGCTATATTGTCAATACTTTCCATACTTCCATCTGTATGAGCCAATCATCATGATTATGGTCAATCAAGTGACCCAATCGATCATTCATACGTCATGTGTCTCAGTTCTGATTATTAACTTTTTTATACTGCTTTTCCAGGTAATGAGCAGGTAATGAGCAGGTAACGACCCCGTTACCTGGGGGTGACAAACGATGTGCAACACGGACCTAATTACGCTGTGAGACTGACCCTCCCGGGGGGAGGGGTGTTGTCGAACAGTAAAGCTCTCGACTGTTGGCCTGCAGGCTGTAGGTTCGATCTTTACAAGAGTTTTAGTATCCTTTTCAAGTCCATAAAATAAAAAAAAAGTTTTTTAAGCGGCTTTCCCAGGTCATTAGAAAGAAGCCACTAGAGTTCAAACCATGCACACTGCACAAAACTAATACAACTATATTTGGTTATACATTTGTATCTGTTTCATAAACATTGTCCGGTTTCCTACTCGTTAGTGTTTTGGATAAGTTACGTTGCGTCGTAAATAAAGCGTGAAAAATGAGAAGAGCACAGATAAGATATTATAGTATATAATCTGTGGAGAAGAGTTTCTGAGACCAAATCATATTTCTTGGAGCATAAATCCAAAACTGCAGAGCACTTCTTGTGTATAATTCCAAATTAACGTTACATTATTTTATGGCTCTTCCAATAAGTTATAAATTATATTGAAGGTTTATAAGAAACACTTTATGTGTAAGGAAATATAAAAGAAACTTTTGGGAGACGGAAGCTTTTTAAAATTTTCCGTCTCCCAAAAATTTCTTTTAAATTTCCTTACAATAAAAACCTAAAGATTCCATTTTTAACAATTCATTTCTATATATTGTGTCATATTAATTTTCTTTTAAATGTTTATAAATTAATTTTATTTACCATTTACTGTCTGAACGAGAAAGACAAAGAGATAGACAGACATAGAGATATACAGACATAGAGATAGACATACTTAGAGATAGACAGGCATAGAGATAGACAGGCATAGAGACAGAAGACATAGATAGACAGACATAGAGAAAGACATAGATAGACAGGCATAGAGATAGACAGGAATAGAGATAGACATAGAGATAGACAGGCATAGAGAAAGACAGACATAGAGATAGACATCATAGAGATAGACAGACATAGATACAGACAGACATAGAGATAGACAGACATATATGGGCATTGCTTTCTACAGATGCGGACTTCGCTTTACAACTGTTTACTAGCATTTAATGGTGGGGGGGGGGGGAGTGGGTTGAAAGGGGGTAGGGGTAAAAAAAAACATTACAATAAATCACCGCCATCCCGACGTCCGTTTTCGGTCAATATCCCAATAACGTAATGCCTGGAGTATCTGAACAAAATAAATCAAGCTAATCTTAGAGCTGGTTCCTTGTGCTCGTTAGACTATCACTAAAAGCTACACTCTCAAACCCCTTGGACTACCCGAGTCTTCAACCATCATAAAGTACAAATACAACCCAGAACAATTTGGGTAAGAGGATTTTTTTTTAATCATTGGAAGGAACAATTTAGAGGCGGACTAAGATCAGTTGGGCCCATAAAACAGTTGTAAACTACGCAATTGAGCCCTTAGCAAGTTAGGACCCGGTACGACCGAAGTTAAATCCGCCTACGACAATATTCCTTCTTTGGAAAAATACATTCAGTAAAACAATTAAAGTATTTGGTTTAGATCAATAATTCTCAAAGTATGTGTTGCGACAAACCATTAACGTTTACGGTTTATACAGAGCTACATTTAAGGGATTGTAAGGAAAAATTGTACCCTTTATGTGATAAGTAATTTTCAAAAAGAAGTCATTGCAAAATATTTGTATGTATTGGTTTACATTTAAATGTTTCGTGATTAATTAGAGAGACTCGTTGGTCTCATATTTTATGTAGGTGGCAGCATGCAGTGACGTAGTGAGGGAGGGAGCAAAGGGGACATCATTCCCCGGGCGCTACTCACAAAGGGGCGCCTAATGTTATATTTTACATAAAATATTATATGGCTTTCGAATGGGGGAGGGGGCGAAAAAGGTATTGTGCCCCGGGCGCGAGTTAAGCTCGCTACGACACTGGCAGCATGAGTTCTAAAAATAAATTTTATGGAATATCAACGTCTGTTTTCTCCAATATATTTGTCACGTCTGCTAAATGTTAGTTATCAAATATGTTTCTTCAAAACCCGTAGTTAAAAATCCTCATTTCAGCGTCTTGTTTACAGATTTTCACAGTCAACAAATCGATATGCGATGTGACCTATTCATACATATGTAAGACTGGAATGCTCAGGTGTTTGTTTTAGATTTGTGTTTTAGATTTGTGTTTTAGATTTGTGTTTTAGATTTGTGTTTTAGATTTGTGTTTTAGATTTGTGTTTTAGATTTGTGTTTTAGATTTGTGTTTTAGATTTGTGTTTTAGATTTGTGTCCTTCGGAAAGTGCTAAATGGTAATATGACTAAGTTGGCTGGTATGAACTGATTGTAAAAACAAATAGAAGGGGGTATATTGGAAGCTGCCAATGTCCAATTCATTTCAACTCAATATTGAGGCCCCTGTAATAGCGTGGGGCCCCAGGTTCAAGTGGGCCCCATGCGTTAAAAGGACCCTGATTTAGACTAGCTTTGTGTACAGGGTAGTCTATGTAATATTTGAGGAGTTGGTTTGCGTGGGGTATGTTTGTGTGAGGGAGTTAATGTATATGTAGTAGTTGCGGCTTGTTTGTGTAGGGTGTTTTATGGATGTTTGTGTGTAGTTTGTATGTATGTATATATTTATGTATGTATGTATGTATGTATGATCGTGAGAACGTCCTTTTCACCTTATTCATTTTTAATTGGATTATTTTTGCTGTATTTTTGCAAGCCACCAGATCCTGTTTAGGAATGGTGCCTTTATGTAAATAAAAGGATATTCTATATTGTTACACAAAACCTGTTGGTTGATTATCTTCACTTACAATTCGTTTGATTGCTGGTGAAACTCTGTGGCAGAAACACAAATACAAATACAAGTTCTATTTAAGTCAGCACTCATACACCTAGACACAAGCCAAGGATACCCTCAATAGGGGTCCTCAACAGTATGTTTTAACGTATATGTGTATGTTTGTATGTATATATGTATGCATGTATTTATGTCTGTATGTGTGTATGTATGTATATATGTATGTATGTATATATGTATGTATCTATGTATACATGTATATATGTATGTGTGTATGTATGTATATATGTATGTATGTATTATGAATATATATATGTTTTAACGTATATGTGTATGTTTGTATTTATGTATGTATGTGTGTATTTATGTTTGTATGTATGTATTATTAACGTATATATGTTTTAACGTGTATGTGTATGTATGTATGTATGCATGTATTTATGTCTGTCTGTATGTATGTATGTTTTAACGTATATGTGTATTTTTGTATGTATGTATGTATTTATGTTTGTATGTATGTATGCATGCATGTATGTTTGTATGTATTTAAGTATTATGTATGTATGTATGTGTGCATGTATTTATGTTTGTATTTATGTATGTATGTATGCATTTAGGTATGTATGCATGTATTAAAGTATGTATTTATTTGTATATGTATGTTTGCATGTTTGTCTATTTATTTGTTTGCATATTTGTATGAATTCATGTATTATTATACTATACTATGTGTATTTCGTTGATTCCATTGCCATTAAAATGAAACTAATACCTCATCGCACCCCCCACCCCCCCTTTCCCCATCATTCGTCCAGTTTCTTTAAACCTCAAAGGACAAACATCGCTCACGGACACATTAGGAAAAAGACGTCTGTCCAATATCCTCTCCCCCCACCCACGCCCATCTTACAGCCCTCACCCCCTCCTCCAACCCGTACACACACACCCACAACAAATCAAGCCTCTGTCTCCACATCAAATCGTCTTTTCTTTTCTCGTCAACATGTGTTATGACATCACACAAGCTTAGGAAAAAATAAATGATTGAATACAGAGGGGGAAATATTTCTATGTTCAATTTCATGTTAAAAGAAATTATCCAGTAGTTCAGCCTTATCGATTATTATTTAACTGTATTGATATTTTTTTGTTTTATTTTTCTTGTCTGGAAATCTTGCAATTCATTTAGAAATAAAGTCAATGCAAATATTTCAAATGTAAGATAAACATGTTTACTTGACTATCTATCCATCTATCTATCTATCTATCTATCTATCTATCTATCTATCTATCTATCTATCTATCTATCTATCTATCTATCTATCTATCTATCTATCTATCTATCTATCTATCTATATATATATATATATATATATATATATATATATATCTTTTTATCTATCTATCTAATTTATCTATCTAACTATCTAATTTATTTATCCGCCAATTAATCTGTCTATTAATCTGTCTATCTGTCTATTAGTGTTTATATATCTGTCTAACTGTTCAAATATTTATCAAACTATCTATATATGAATATTTAATATCTGCCAATCTCTCCTTATATCAGTTTAATCTCGCTATATATTATCCACCGGTCTTCTTCATTCCATCAACATATCTTACTTTTTGCCTTTTTGCTTTTTTAAATGCCAAATAAACATTATTACTTAAGTTGCTTATTGCTAGGTGTTTTACCCTTTAAATCAACGGAGTTAGTAATTTGTTAATTAACCAACACGATAGACAAATTAGCCCACAGCTGACAATATCAATAAAACTTTACTAAAAAAAATAAAAAGAAATTTCTTCATTACCATTTTCTGTAATAGAAAAAACCTGCTTTTTTTCATCTGGTTCACGTCTTCACTTTTTAAAATCAAAAATGAATCAGATCATTTCACGATCCATAGATATAATGAATCACAAACCACATCAAACACACTGAATTCCGAATTAATTCACGAATAGTTACGAAAGTTCCAAGGAAATGTATAAATATAAACGTGGCTTTAATAGATATCACAGTTGGGAAAGAAATATAATTTTCTCCGTTATTTCAAGAAAAGAAACCCCATTAAACTCCAGATTTTATAACAACAACAAAAAAAAGGGTTAGGGTTATTCAAGAGGGAAATTAAATCCTGCACATGAACGCAACAGCGGGGTTGATTTAACTCCTCGTATTTCTTCTTTTTTTCCCGCCTTCTGGAGGAATACACCTGCTGGGATTAAAGTCTGCCTCCTGTCAAGAGATGGATGTCTTGGCCAGAAGTCTTGGTCCAGCTGAGGAGGTGGTGGTGCAGTCTTGGTGGACGCTGGCTCGCTCTTGACTTTATATCAGTGGTGTGCATGACGGCGAGCGTTCAGCTGGAACAGATGGACATAGGTCATTACTGATTGGGTGGTAAGGTGGCTTTAAAAAAAAACTTTTAATTAGAGTCATTATATATAAGTTTGTATTGATTTATCATTATCTATAACTTTTTACTTAATTGCATTGCTTCCTTTATGGATAAATTCAAATATAGTTCAGAAAAATAAACATGCGTTTTTAAATGATTTAGTTATGCAGAAATATATTTGTTGAATAGGACAGCAGAAATATATTTGTTGAATAGGACAGCAGAAATATATTTGTTGAATAGGACAGCAGAAATATATTTGTTGAATAGGACAGCAGAAATATATTTGTTGAATAGGACAGCAGAAATATATTTGTTGAATAGGACAGCAGAAATATATTTGTTGAATAGGACAGGAGAAATATATTTGTTGAATAGGACAGCAGAAATATATTTGTTGAATAGGACAGGAGAAATATATTTGTTGAATAGGACAGCAGAAATATATTTGTTGAATAGGACAGCAGAAATATATTTGTTGAATAGGACAGCAGAAATATATTTGTTGAATAGGACAGCAGAAATATATTTGTTGAATAGGACAGCAGAAATATATTTGTTGAATAGGACAGCAGAAATATATTTGTTGAATAGGACAGGAGAAATATATTTGTTGAATAGGACAGCAGAAATATATTTGTTGAATAGGACAGGAGAAATATATTTGTTGAATAGGACAGCAGAAATATATTTGTTGAATAGGACAGCAGAAATATATTTGTTGAATAGGACAGCAGAAATATATTTGTTGAATAGGACAGCAGAAATATATTTGTTGAATAGGACAGCAGAAATATATTTGTTGAATAGGACAGCAGAAATATATTTGTTGAATAGGACAGCAGAAATATCCTTTTTTTTTTTAAAAAAAGACAATTCACTTTTGGTATATCAACGCTAGCAGTAAACAATAACATTTAGGAAAAAAGTCTCAAGATTAGAAAAAATATAATAATTAATAAAAGGTTAAAAAATATGGGTGGGTTAACTTTTTGAAACGCATGCCACATCGGTTAATTAAATTTGAAAGAAGGGGGCGCCCCAAGATTAAAACCATTGAGTATGAATTAAATATAAGCGTTATTGATATAAAAGAGCGGAGAAAGATTAGAGCGTGGGTCGGTGAAGGGCAATAGTTAGCCAACGATCAAGAGTAGAACGTCGGCAGAAGGACCGAACCTTCGACTAAACGGCCGGACCAAGATTATAACATCGACAGAAGGGTCGGACCAAGAGTAGAACATTGACAGAAGGGTCGGACCAAGAGTAGAACATTGACAGAAGGGTCGGACCAATAGTAGAACATTGACAGAACGGCCGGACCAAGATTATAACATCGACAGAAGGGTCGGACCAAGAGTAGAACATTGACAGAAGGGTCGGACCAAGAGTAGAACATTGACAGAACGGCCGGACCAAGATTATAACATCGACAGAAGGGTCGGACCAAGAGTAGAACATTGACAGAAAGGTTGGATCAAGAGTAGAACATCGAGTGAAGGGCGGGCCAAAAGTAGACGACTAAGTGTTAGTATGAACATATTACATTAAATGTACGAAATGTTAAGTTTGCAGCCCGGTTCAAACAGTCAAACGGGTCATACTTGGCCCACGGGACGTAGCTTTTTCATGTTTGGTTACAAAAGAAGTTTCTCAGTCATCTGGACAAAAATCACTGCCTGAACAGTTTTAATAGTCTAATAAAGAATTTTAATAAACATGGTATTAAAAAAAGTCATCAATGAATTAATTTATTTTGATCCCTCGATGATTTTCATTTTTTCTCAACAACCACTCCCCGCCCCACTCCCCGCCCCACTCCCCGCCCCACTCCCCGTCCCATTTTCCGTCACATTCCCGCCCCCCCCCCGCCCCCCATCCCTTCTAGACAAAGAGGTGATCATCAAAGACGGTGCAGACTGAAAAAGGTCTCCCTAGAAAACCAATTGCGTTTGAATGAGACACCGGAAGGGGTTATCCCTAGGTGACACCGCCACAATGCTGATCTAATTGTAAGTGGCAGACCCCGAAGATAAACTTTTCTAAAGTGCAATTTTCCTTTTTCACCGCCAGACCCGAGAATTTTTTTTTTATTACATTTATCAAGTTATGATTTCCACAAGAAAATAAAAAGGGAAAATAATAAATTTTTCATTTTGTTGTGTTACTTAATGGCGATTTGAATTTCACAAGTTATACTTGGAGCAGTGGTTCTCATAATTTCCAAATTTGTGACCCACTAGAAAACTGGTTATGGTTTTTTAACGAACAACATATAAAGAAAGAAAATAAATTATAAGAGAAAGTATAACTAGTATCAACTAGTATGTTGTTTAGGTGAAATTGAAAGTTTGGTAATTCAACTGAAATCAGCCCACGACCAGCTATTGGTTCAGGTGGTTATATCTCTATACTTATAAGACGCATTTGCTGTCTGTCTGTCTGTCTGTCTGTTCCCTTATAACTCAAGATCCAGACAACCAAATAACGTGAAATTTGGTACACGTACACATTAATTACACATAATTACATGGGGAAGGTCATGGGACAGGTTTCGTTTCATCTCGATGGGTAGTTTAATTGTAATTAATTATTTTTATTTTAGTATTTTACTACATTAAAGTAATCTCGACGGCGCAATAACTAAAACTCCTCTGTGACGTCATTTCCCGATGATGCATTTTACATTTTTAAATTTTCCTATTAATAAAGCCGAATAGAACTTGCGCGCTGGTGCTGTATCGTGCCTTTATGCTGCAAAGAATTGTTGATGTTTTTTCATGCTCCCTGATTTGTACATTTTGAGGAAGGTAAAGGAATGAAGAAGGATTTTAGAAGACGTGTGAAGCCATAATATATATATATATATATATATATATATATATATATAAAAGAGAGAGAGAGAGAGAGAGAGGGAGGGAGGGAGAGAGAGAGAGATAAAGAGAGAGAGAGAGGGGGCAGAGGAAAGGAGGGTAGGAGGGGAGGGAGGGAGGGGATAGAGGGAGGGAGAGAGAGAGGGAGAGGGAAGAGAGAAAGAGGGAGGGAGAGCGAGGGAGATTACAGAGGGAGGGAGAGAGGGAGAGAAAGGGAGGGAAGGAAAGAGAAAGGAAGGGAGGGGGAGGAGAGGGGTAGGGAGGGAGATAGAGGGGGAGGGAGGAAGAGAGAGAGGGTGGGAGAGAGGGAGGGAGAGAGATAAAGAGAGAGGGAGGGAAAGAAAGATAAAGAGAGGGGGCAGGGAGGGAGGGAGAGAAAATGAGGAAGAGGAGGGAGGTGGGAGCGAGAGAGAGAGGGAGAGGGGGAGAGGGAGGGAGAGAGGGGAGGGAAGGAGAGAGGGAGAGAGGATGGGAGAAAAGGGAGGGAGAGATAAAGAGAGGGGGCAGGGAGGGAGAGAGAGGGAAGGGAGGAAGGGGGATAGGGGGAGGGAGGGGGATGGACAGGGGGGAGAAGGAGGGGGAGAGAGGGAGATGGTAGAGGGAGGGAAAGAGAGGGAGATGGGAGAGGGAGGGAGGAAGAAAGAGAGGGAGGGAAAGGGAGAAAGAGGGGGAGGAAGGGAGGGAGAGAGAGAGAGGAAGGGAGAGAGGGGGGTATGGAGAAAACAGAAGGTAAACAGAAAACCTTATTTTAAACCCGGGCAAAGCCGGGTACTTGCAACTAGTATATATATAAACCTACATATATTATTTGTTGTCTTTAGGAAGACACAGATATACAGACATACAGATAGATAGATAGATAGATAGATAGATAGATAGATAGATAGATAGATAGATAGATAGATAGATAGATAGATAGATAGATAGATAGATAGATAGATAGATAGATAGATAGATCTAAGTAAATAGAAACCTGCCTTAATGTTAAAGCGCTCGATAGACGTGCGATTTTAAGTAAACGATAGAATGTTACACGGGTATATGTGTAGCAGACAGACAACAATCATATGAATAGACACAATACAATAGAATAACAAAATGAAAAACTGATGTAAGATGAGATGCCTCTGAGATCAGTATCATAGTCCTGATGTATCATGGGATATTTTCAATCACACCCACCAGCGAATCGTGTTATTCACTGCAGTGGCTCTCAATACTTGTTTCAGTAGACACAGCTCTGACATTTTCCTCGAAACTCTGCGTTTACTATTTATCGACCTTATAGCAATGGTGGCGAAAACATTTTTGACATCAATGAAAAAAGAAAACCTATTTGCAAACAAAAAACCTTTTTTTTTTTGAAGACAGAAATACCCACAAGTGCGAGATTAGCTTACCCTTTTGTTTAAATACTTTTAAAAAAGTTGTTTTATTTTTCCCAGCCATTGATTAAATTTTCCTTCAAAAATCATCTAACAGCTTCTTTTCTGGCGACGCCATATTTATCAGTTACAACAATGAACGTTTATTTTTGTTCAAGAGTCACATTTTGTGTTTTTAATCTTCTTCTTCCTCCTTTGGCTCTACAGCCTATTTAGGGCCCGGGCCTGCCATACTTCTCCACTTTTCCCGATCCATGGTTATCTTCCTCCACTCTCTTACTCCTATGGTCTTAAGGTCTTTCTCCACCTCCTCTAACCACCTGGTTATTGGTTTGCCTTTAGGTCTTTTCTCATTGGGTGTTGCCTTTATATTTTTTTTAGTTATGGACGGATGGTCGTGCGGTGTAGAGCGCTCGACTGTCGACCGCACGGGTCACGGGTTAAATCTGAATGAGAGCATTGGCATTTTCGCAGGTCCTGATGAAAGTCCCCAAGTCCACCCAGCTTTAAATGGGTACCTGACTAAAAGTTGGGGAAGTAAAGACTGGGAGTTGTGATAACCACACAAACCTTTTTGTATATCAAGCTCAGTGAAACAGATGAATTCTACCCTTCAACTGCTCAGATGAGCCCTTGGGGGGGGGGGCTTAAGGGAACCTTTGATTTGTATGTATTTAGGACTCATATATCGAGAATACTGAGAAAAAATATTTTGAGGGCTTATTTTTTTTAATTAGGTCTTTTTTTAGGGAAAACTCTGGGTTTTAGAATTTTATTCGCGGATCACTAGATCTGGCATCACGGAGCACGGATTGAGAATCACTGTACCGTTTTGACGCTGTAATACTTTACTACATACATAACCGCTGTATTAAAATATATGAAATACAAACATTAGACTTGTGTGCGTAGTGGATGACCTTAGATTAATAGAGATGTCTTTATCTTATTTATTTTATGTTATTTGTTAAAGTCTGTTCAACTGTTCGCCAACGCATGGGTTAACCGGAAATGACCTTTATCAAAGGTTCAGAAATAATTACAATCTAAGTGTTTATGGACGCAGTCGATGTGACAAAGGTTTGTTGTTGTTTTTTTTCAATGAAAAATAAAAGGAGTTGAAAGTATCGTCAAGGGAAATCACTCTGGTCAACAGTTTCTAGAAGATAACTCTACACAACATCCAATGAACGAAGAGGAGAGAAATGGAACTTTTAAAGTTAGCTGGAGATTTTAAAAAAAAAAGATATACAACAAATATTACTTGTATTGAGAACAACGAATTTAAGGTTATGTTAGTGTTTGTTTTATCTTTGAACAGCCTTTTTGTCAATAACGTTGCAACTGACAATACACTCTTTATGTCACTTAGAGTGGTTATGATAAATAAAAAAAAAATAATTATCGGACACTGACTTTATGATATGATTATCTTAGAATCTCCTTGAAAAAAAACATAAAAATATATTTTTTTAAAGAGGTTATCAAAATGCACTAAAAACAGAGATTTACCAAGTATTGACCATGCAAGTACAAGTATAGAACTAATACACAAGTCTTTAAAATTGCAAGTAGGACCATGAGTACTAAATAACTAAGGAACTAGTAAGAGTCTAATTAGAAGTATCCAAGAAGCAATTCGAGTGCAATTAAATATATCAAAGCTGCAAGTAAGAGTACAATTACAAGTACCGAGGATGCAAATACGAGTACAATTAGAAGTATCATATATGCAAGTACGAGTACAATTAGCTGTATCCAAGTTGCAAGTACGAGTACAATTAGATGTATCCAAGTTGCAAGTACGAGTACAATTAGATGTATCCAAGTTGCAAGTACGAGTACAATTACAATTTATTCAAAGATGTTCTCTAGCTTCAATTGAGTACAGGTAGTTGGTATAAACTATTTACCACCTGTACTTAAAAGTAAAGAATTATTCATTAAATTGTAAGATCATGCAAATATTTAGAGAAATTATAATATACGTTCAGACAATTAGAGGGGGGAGAGGAGGAGGGTTAGAAACACAGCCGGACATTCCAAGCTAGGAGATGAGGGGTGTCCCGGAAATGAAAAGCATTTCCTCAGAGTTACAGTCAGAAGATATACTCTGTGAAAACTATACTCTCAACGGGACAGTCGAGTTGGGGAAGGGGGGGGGCAGACAGTTGGGGAGAGGGGACAGAATACTGAACCTCTGTATGGGATGGGAGGGTGGGGCAGTGTTGGGGAAAGAACAGTACAAAGCTCCTGTGTGAGTGCTGGTATGTCTTTATAATCACATTAGCACAGCCACACAGAACGACGTAAACACGTTACACTGAAGATAATCCTAAAGAATAATAACACAGAAGCACAATAACAGATGAGATACTCTGTTGAACACACTTATCTCGCTTTCTCTCTATCGTACAGCCATTATTACGAATTTATTAATCTATTTATATATCATCTTTTTGCTTAACTATCTATCTTTTAGCTTATTGAATAGCTCCCTCCATCTCTCTCTCTCTCTCTCTCTCTCTCTCTCTCTCTCTCTCTCTCTCTCTCTCTCTCTCTCATTTGTTTTTTTACTAATACTAAAATCTTTACATAACAAACTTCAGTTTCCTAGTCTTACAATTTTTGCTGTAGTTGGTACGTACATTCTTCTTTAAAGATAAATTTAAAAATAAAATAGAAAAGCTTTAAAAAAAATCGGTTATTATTATGTTTGTTACAAAAACAGTTAATTATTTTTATTACCAAAGAATTTGACAGAAAAAGATTTTTAACTACAAAATTAATTTTAAAAATGTACTCATCCTTTTTCTTTTTTTTTAGTAAAAAAAAACTAAAGAAATGATAGAATGCAACGAAATAAATTTGAAATCAGAGAAGTTGATAGGCTGTGTCATTTTAACAAACATAATAAATCAAAATGTCTCTACAACTCCATGAATTTTTTTGGAATAAACCTAAAGAAACAGATGAACATTGTGGATCTTTATTGCCTGGACATGACAGGAAATGGTCTCTCAATAAATATAGCACTGCATTCTTTACTTTATTCTGTTATGACCGACTTTGTAGCCAAATCTTCTTTGGTGATATCAGTAAACGATATTGAGATACGGAGATATATATAGAATGTTTCGATTCATTTATATAGATAAAGAAAGATTAGACAGATCGAGACATGGATAGAGCTGAATATACATTAAATATGAAATGGTTTGGGTGTCCGATGGATATCCGAATTTTTTGGAGGATCCCACAACAAAGCTTTACATAGTTTCGAGAACAAAGTGTCGTGGTCCATCTCGAACTTGACCAATGTTCTCCTGGTCCATTTCAAGCATGACCAAAACACTCAATGTCTTTCTCGGACATGACCCAAGTCCCCAGGTCCATCTCAGACATGACCAAAACACTCAGTGTCCTTCTCGGACATGACCCAAGTCCCCAGGTCCATCTCAGACATGACCAGACACTCAGTGTCCTTCTCGGACATGACCCAAGTCCCCAGGTCCGTCTCGTATAAGACTCGTCTTCTAGTCCATCTAGGACATGTCCAGATCTGCTCGTCCATCTTGAGCAAGACTCGCGTCTCCTGGTCAATATCCCTACAACACCAGTGGTCATTTGTTTTTAAGATAACCCCATCATCATTTAGTTACACTCGCGTACACACATACATACATATAGACACACACACACACACACGCGATGGATAGTAAAATAGTACTATAATTTTTTTAGAGATATCTCTACTAACGAGGACATGGGGCTCTTAGAAAAGAATGCTGATTAGGTCCCAGAATGACAATGTTATAAAATAACAAATGTTGACCAATTTACACTCAATTTTATATGTCTAGTTTTTGTCTTATTAATTAACAGAAACCCACAATCGTCTGTGATACGATTTTTTTCTTTATGCAGAACTTTCAGACGCTAATTTATTTGTTTGTCACTTTTTATTATTATTCATTTTTTTAAAGTGTATAATTTTTCAAGGTGACATCCATTCTTTGAGACACGTCAACTTTAATGAATTCTCTCATTGCATCCATTCTTTGAGACACATCAACTTTAATGCATTCTCTCATTGCATCTATTCTTTGAGACACATCAACTTTAATGAATTCTCTCATTGCATCCATTCTTTGAGACACATCAACTTTAATGCATTCTCTCATTGCATCCATTCTTTGAGACACATCAACTTTAATGCATTCTCTCATTGCATCCATTCTTTGTTTCACATCAACTTTAATGCATTCTCTCATTGCATCCATTCTTTGAGACACATCAACTTTAATGAATTCTCTCATTGCATCCATTCTTTGAGACACATCAACTTTAATGAATTCTCTCATTGCATCCATTCTTTGAGACACATCAACTTTAATGAATTCTCTCATTGCATCCATTCTTTGAGACACATCAACTTTAATGCATTCTCTCATTGCATCCATTCTTTGAGACACATCAACTTTAATGCATTCTCTCATTGCATCCATTCTTTAAGACACGTCAACTTTAATGAATTCTTAAGTAACAGACCTCAATGTTCAGCAGGTATCACTGGTAAGTCATCTTCATAAAAGCAATTAACTACCGTAAATAAATTTAAAAAAAGACCACAATTACTATTGGTTCAATGGGGGAAAAAAATCGATATTCAAAGGTAATGAGGTAACAAAGAGAAACTTAAACTCTGGACACTGGAGAGTCAACGTGTGGAATATGAGATGGACGAATCAATAGTCTTTGGGATGTTAGTTGATGGATCCACGATACACGATGAAATGTAAGGAGGGGGGAGGGGATGCGTTGACCTGGACATTTGTGTGGTACAACAGGCAGTAAGAAAAATGTACGAAAGATTTGGATTAATGGGGGTGGGGGTGAGATTAGACTAACGTAAAACAGGAAGCAAGAAAAATGTTGAGGAGAGGACCATCGAACTTGGACTCTACGTCAGGTATTACAACTTCGTCTTGTATTTTCTTGCACTTTTTATTTTATTAATTATTTATTTTTTGTAATTTTAGCCGTTTAGTTTTAGATGTAGTCTTAGGTAGACATTGCGATAACAGCTATTTATGACCACCCACAACACCACGAAATGATTCCACGGACATGTTTGTAATCTAAGTTATCGTATGGATGTAGAAGTAGCACTACCAAGCCATAGTCACTGGGACGATATAGGAGCGAATAACAACAACACGTCGTTGAAATAAAATGGCACAAGATAGTCACATTTGACTTGAGAGTTAGATGCGGTTACCAGGGCAGCAAAGACTACTGCTAAACTGTCACAGGCTTGACCTCATAGAACTGAATAACATCAACGTGCTACAGAGAGAGAGAGATAAAGAAACATCGAGGACATAGGCGTTGGTGGCACGAAGCTTTAATGTATCAGTGGTCATCAGACATTTCTGTGTGTTCAACTTTTAAATGATAAGAGGACGAGTGGTCGTGCTATGTAGTGCGCTCGACTGTCAACCGGAGGGGTCCCGTGCTCGAACCTTAGTAAGAACCTTGGGATTTTTTCAGGTCCTGTTAAAAGTACCCATATCCACCCAGCTTTAAAAGGGTACGTGACTTAAAGCTGGGGGAGTAAAGGCGGCTGGGCGTTGTGCTAACAACAAAATCCCTTCATGTGCCGAAGTTATAGAAACAGATGAACTCTACAATTCACCTGCCCCGATGAGCCCTTAGAGGCTTAAGGGAACTTTAACTTTTTTTTGAGATGTTTAAGAACGGCATGGATCACTTAAGAGATGCTGCATTAGAAAGAACTGGTTAGGCCAGTGGTCCCCAACCCCGGAACGAATGTTACCGGGCCTCACAAGAAACATTAAATTATTTCCTTTTTTTTTCTTTATCTCGTGATTGTGCGACTTTCCATGGACGAGAAATAATCAACGCCCCCCCCCTTTCCAGTGGGCCGCGGTGAAATTATCAAACACTGAACGGTCCTTGGCGAGAAAAAGGTTGGGGACCACTGGGTTAGGCGACATGCAGGCCAAAATATTGCGACCTTACTTTTGACCACATAGAAAAGAGAAGAACGGAGCGACCTATCCAACGCGGTGTCCCCAAGTCTCCAAGCAAGAAAATGTGATAAGGTTCAAAGGAATGGATGAATGAATGTCGGAACGTTTCATATTTTTACCTCATAGGTTGGTTCCTACGTCTACAAGCTTACAACCCTGTTTAACTGCGTTTATTTATTATTTCAGTTGCCGAACTTGTGAATATTCTGATACATCCTGGTTGTCGCCCTTCAAAAATATCTGGTGCAGATGTCAGTCGGAAGTGGGAATAATAAAGCGGAAACTTAGTAGTTGGTGTTTGAGATTTAGCTTTATACTAAAGCCCGAAGCCAGTAAGTTATTGACTCCCCCCCCCCATCAATTAACAAAAGTCTTAAAGGGAAGAGGAGGATAGGGAAAAGATCATCCCAATAAGAAGTTTTTCTAATAATACTTATTCATCCTCTTTATCCCCCCTTACTTTCAACAAAACCAATAAAAAAGCGCATTCAGACAAACAGACAGGCAGACAAACGTGCAATGACGTCCATCGCTATCAGACGTAAGGTCAGACAAACATTAAATGAAGTCTAATGTGATTAGACATTTACAATGAAAGCTGATTAAAACGAAGTTATTTTTTTTTTGAATCTTGGTAAAAATCAGTTAGGAAATGTCAACAACATTTTAGATGCCTGTTAATTAAATATGGAGTGGAAAGGGTAAAAATTTATTTTAAAGACTTGAACATTCCCCCCCACCCCCACTCTTCATTTCTCTGCATTTTACGTCCCCACACCCAAAGCCTCTCATACATCTACTTCCGGAAATACGTGTAATACGTCACTGTCCACCATTTAAGAAATTATGGTATGATTTTATGTCAATGACTAAAAGGGACATAAAACAGATTCTTTGATGGAGGATTATCACCAAAGTAATATTTTGTTTTAAATATGACCTTTTAACTATCCAAAAATCTTGAACTCAACAACTGCATCACTAACTACCTCAATAATCTAAGAATTCCAAGCTGTATCGCTAAACACATAATAACTAAATTTTAAAAATGCAGTAATGGTTGCATTTATAGCTACACTACTATATCGTAAGGACTGACATTTAATAAACAAATAATCATTTATATTTCTCACCTATCAAATATAGTGTAATTTCCAAACGCTGAATCTGTTTGAATGGCTAAAATATTTTGGCGGTACTTTATTTACATACCTGGCCTGTCAGGTAGTACCAGGACTTAGCAGATTTCGGCTCTCCAGGCCAAGTCATTGTAAGAATCCTCAACATGTAATCAGAGGCATAACCAGGGAGGGGTCGAGGAGAAGGGGGGGGGGGGTCACCCGCACTTACTTTACCACTAGCGAGGGGGGGGGTGTTATTTTAAACACTTTATTTTAATTTTTTTTTTTTTGGGCATGGGAATGGGGCGTACATTTTTAAGAGTCCTTACCGGGAGCCAATATTTTTTGTGAATACACCACCAGGGGCTGATATGGGGGGGGGGGGGGGGCATGCCCCCCCCCCCGTTATCGCAAGTTTAGGTAAGACATCATTAAATTATCGAAATATTTTTTGTTCTAAGACCAATTTTCAACAATGAAAACAGTTTTGCTTCCCCCCCCCCCCCAATCAAAGTTTTGCCCCCCCCTTCAAAGTTGTCTAGATCCGCCCCTGACACCACAATGCAACATGTAATGGCTGTGATACATGTATGTGATATTCTCTACACGCTACAGCGACAGTAATTAAATCCACGAGTCCAGGTCTTTTAAACTCTATAAAACTGAGCGAATTTCTATGAAAAAATGTAACAGCCACTTAGCATTGATCACAGCTGTTCTCAGACTCGAAAAGGTTAAAGAAAAAGTTAATATCCCAAAAAATTAGTGAAAGTAATAAAACCTAATAAGAAAAAAACAACTCATTTTCTTATAGACCTTTCTCACTTGTATTCCTGCGCGTCAGCTGTCTTTGTGAAAGGGTTATAATGGGCTTCCGGTCGCTTTGTTTATACTTGATTAATACTTAGCTCGATTATTTTTCCTACTTGTTTTGTCTAATATATGATAAAATGACTTTAAATTTAATACCAAAATTTAATTTTTGTGATGTTGACAAGTTTTTAAAGTCACAAAATATCCCGATATCAGAGAGAGAAGTTACGAAGGGTTACAAATACTTCTCTGAGAAGTATGTCCATGACATGAAAAGTTACATTTTACGCTAAAATTGTTATTTAAAGTTTTTATAATTGACGATTAGGGTTACCAGCAGGCCCGTAGCGTGCGGGGGGGGGCAGGGAGGCCGGGCCCCCTGCTTATTTGCTCTACTTAGTAAAATGTATTACCTGCCCCCACCCCTGTTATTGCCTTGCCCCCTGCTGTAAAATGTCTGGCCCCTGCTGTAGAATTTTCACGCTACGGGGCTGGTTACCTGTTTAGGGATAGATACGCCCATGCTCATGTACATTATATTATTTAACCATGATTGTTAAAACAGTATATTTTTGGTTAGCATATATTGTGCGATAGATAGTAATTAAAACTCGGTAGTAAAAGGTTTGAAACTACTACCTCATATTCAGTGGTGCAACCAGCGAAAAGTGCTGGGGGGGCTCACATATTGAAAAAAGACAGTTTAACAGTCTTTTTAGTAACTTTATATAGTAAAATATGTATTGATGATTTGGTCTGGGGGGCCTCAAGCCCCCCCCCCCCGGTTGCGCCACTGTTCATTATGCTGAGGTGATGGTCAATGTGTTATTTTTCTTAAATAAACAATATACAGTTACAGACCTTAGCTCTACACTAGAAAATGTAGTCAAACTATCAGCGAGATGCTATAGAAGCCAGAGAAAAAATCACGAACCTCATAATTTACAGGTAAAAGGGAAAACATATGATATTATAATAAAATATGTTACTTATTTAATATTTTTTAAAATGAAAATATCTGGTGATTTTTTGGTGCGAGAAGGGAATTTATATATGTACAGCCAGATACAAAAGTTTGAAAAATGACAAATTAGAAAAAACATAGCCTTTTGGTCAAGGAAGTCGGACTACAATGAGTCATATTCAAAATGTCAACTTTATACATATTGGTATACAATTGTACTTTTTTACTGAGTTGAAGTTGTTTGCATTAAACACATGTTTAACTGTTTACAGACAGCCCATTAAAATATTAAGATTAAAATGTCGAGAGCATACACTAGTGTTAGCAGCGGTCTTTAATTATAAAAATTATATCGTATAGTATTAAAAATCAGAAAAACATTGTTATAGTTTTAACATTTGAGATAATAATAAATAATCACACTGAAAAATATATTATATTTTGATTATTTGATTTTCATGATTAAAATTAAAAGAATAGCGGCAGCAGAAATTTATTATTCGCAAATTCAAGTACATTAATTGGTACCGGAAGTGTAACTAGCCCCTCTAAACAAACAATTCAGTAAGGGGACTACTTTATGAGAAAGGTCTATAATGTACACTTAGCTGAATTCATGAGACCACCCAGACACTTCACTTGAACATAACAACCCCCTAACCCCACCCGACCCCATACAGACATATACTAGTAAATGAATTGATGCAGCTGGCTACTCATCTCAAGTATATTCATATAGGTGTTGCATAAGGAAATTTTCTAATCGAAACTAATCAGCCCGATTAAACAAGATCTTAAGACTGTTCCATTCTGGACACAGGAGGTGTTAGCGCATTTTCGTGTTATGTATCAGTGCGTATGTAGTGATTTTCTTGGTGCCATTTTTATCCTGTAGAATTTTTTTTTTATCTGAAATTAAAATTTTTTTTATTAATTTTATTCGAAACAATAAGTTTGATCAGTAGTTAGAATTTTCTGCTTAAATTCTGAACACTTTAGTGAAATAAAAAAATTGTGCATGGGAAATGAGGTCATATGGCACTTCCAGGAGGTCGAACTGCCACTACAAGAGGTCAGATCGCGAAATGAACTTTTGATGCAGGAATGGCAGGCCAAGACCTACAAAAAAAGTATATACATCATGGGTCTAGGACTTATGGTTGCTGAGATCTAGGGTGATGACAGACGGACAGACAGACAGACGGACAAAACGGAAACAATTACGCATTCGAATTCTCGAAAATGCGCTAAAAATATAAACAACTTTGAGAAATGACACATTTGCACTCATGAGACAGGAAGCTCAGAAAAATGTCAAAAAATTGTTAATAATATATTTTGTGTTTAATTAGTTTCATTTCTTTTGACTGTCTATGTGTACCTGGGCGCCCAAAGTTCCGTTAACCCAGCTTTGTTTATAAAGACATTTCTGTTGGTTCAATCAACATTTACCTGTTTTGATTAAAATCCTTACCGATAAATGCCTATTTCATAAAAAGAACACTAGAAATTTTAGTATTTAAATCAAAGTATATATGTACAGAAATAATGACTTAGTAACTGATAGTTTATTGGCATTTCGTCAGAATGAGAGTGGGCGAATGGTCGCACTGTGTAGTGTGCTAGATTTTTAGACGTCAGGGTCCCGGGTTCGATAATCGATGAAGGCCAAGGGAGCATTTTCAGGTGAATGTTGACTGATAACACCCCACACCCCAATACCAATGGATAAACGCCTCTGGGCGTTGAGTTAACCACACAGTGCCTAAGCTTATCGTGCCTATATAAACAGATTAATTCTATACTTCATCTGCCCATATAGCCCTAAGGGAACTTCTCTTAACTTACTATAGTCCGAATGAAATATTTAAGACATTGATGTTTCTTACCGTTGCTGTCTATGAACCTCAAGAGATAAGTCGCAATTGAATTTTGCCACCTGTTAGTAAAACATGCCTGGCCGTGTTAATTCATGTGTCTTCCCATGCCCGGGGAATGATGGCCATAGGTGGCGAACCTTTTTCGGGCCACTTGCCCAAAATTCAACCAAAAAAAAAATACTTATTTACAGCAAAGTGCCAAAACCTCTAATCCAAATCAAAGGTAGCGTGCCGACTGATGAGGCTCCGCATGTCTTCTGTGGCACACGTGTCATAAGTTCGCAACCACTGCTAGCTGACCATTTCCATTTCCTTTTTACTTTATAAGTAATCGTTGTTGCAGGCTCCTCGCATACTGGCTCAGCCGGATGCTCGTAATGAATACATGTTGATAATTTAGTACACAAAATTTACAGTGATATTCGTCGTTGTTGATATTATTCACTTTGTGACAATCATTCACAGTAGGCCATTTTATCATTAAACTTAACATTGAAATAAGTGATTGATGAATACATCATTCTAAATCTAAGCGGCATACTTCACTTTTCCCCCATAACTTTTTAAAAACGCAGACAAAACGGTTAAAGCCAAACTCAAATCTTTGTATCTCCAAACTCTCCATAAGAAATTTCATTGTTGGTTTTTTTCCCCCTGTTTTCATTTTTTTTTTTTTGCATTTAATGAAAGTTCGTTACTCGTTTCCATCGTTCTCATTGTCTTATCTGCCACAAACTGTCACCCGTGATTATCTCCCATCTCTTGGAGACGGAGGACGCGGAAAAAAAAAAGAGAATAAAAAAAATCGATTCATTACGTCATTACGCTAAAAGCTAAAGCGGCTTGTGTGCATGTGTGAGTGAGTGAGCATGTTGATGTGCACATCTGTGTGTGTGTTTGTATGCGCGCGCTTGTGTATGTTGTATGTTATTTTTTTTTTTAATCTGTCGACCGTGTGCCCACAACTGCAGCAGGGCTAATACTTCAGTGGCTTGGGGAGGGGACGGGGGTGGGGGGGGGGGCTAATAGACGCATGTAGACACGTTAAAGAGGCTTTGAAGAGGTGGGTGGGTTAGAGAGGAGGAGGGTGGGGACATGAAACGAAGGCGCTCTTAAAACCATCTGAGAAATTAAGGGAAAGAGAAGGGAGGTTGGGGGGGGGGGCGGGTGGAGCAGTAGTGGTGGTGGTCAAACATCCTTTGTGCAGCTTGAAAATTTAAAAACACTGTAGCCCGTCCAATATGCCACAATTTTTTTATTTAATCATTCATTTTGTGTCTTTTTTTTTTAAAATTTATTTTGTTAATTTCTATTATTAAGCCAATGTTCTGGAGCAGATCCGTTTGTTTCCAACTTAATACCAATGTCAATTTTTGTATTCTCGCCCTTTCTCCTGGAAACATGATAATTGAACTTCTCAAATGTAGGAGCCACTCCTACTGTCAAGTGTAAATCCACCTATGTAAACAGTGGCAGTTGTGGTTCACTGTGAATCAATTTTATTCTACTCACTCATCTCTACTTCTTACTCATTAATGTACTTTATGTTATTACTAGCTGTACCCTGCAAAACCTTTGCATAGAGTTATATACCCACAGGTTTGATCGGTAGGATAGGTTATTTTTTTGGTTTCTGGCAGATCCGATTTTTTCATGATTGTATTTTAAACTGAATACTGTTGTATTAATTCTTTAACTTTCGATTTAACACAGAACCCACATCGCTATTATTTATATAGAATATAAAAATCTTAATTGTGGATCTTATTGACCTCACGCGAGGCTAGCTCTGGTCTACGCCTTTCTGGAAATTAGGAGGATAATTGTTTTAAAAGTAGTCGATTGAAAAAAAATGCGAAAATGTATGTCTTGACTCTAACTTGTTTTCTGAGATCTGTCTGGTATTTTTTTTTAAAATATCAATTTGACCAAAGCTCGTGTTTTTGTCATGTGGTGACCAGACCACTGTGGTCAAACCTAATGTGCTGCACTTAATGAGGAACAAGGGAAATAAGCTTACAGTAATACGAATCTTTCAAACTAAGATGAATTATTGATCCTGATATACACTTTTAACGATTTTTATTAGGTGGTTCGTACATAGAGACAGATACATAGTAGGTTTACATGAATGTATAGTGAATAAGTAGAAAGAAAATACTTAATATACTAAGATGATTTGTTAAATATATAGGTAGGCAATTAGATAGATAGATAATTTGAACGATAGATAGATAGATAGATAGATAGATAGATAGATAGATAGATAGATAGATAGATAGATAGATAGATAGATAGATAGATAGATAGATAGATAGATAGATAGATAGATAGATAGATAGATAGAGAATGATATATACATATATACTAGTTGCAAGTACCCGGCTTTGGCCCAGTTTAAAATAAGGTTTTCTGTTTACCTTCTGCTTTCTCACTACCCCCTCTCTCCCTTCCTCTCTCTCTCCCTTCTCCCCCTCCTTCTCTCCCCCCGTCCATCCTCCTCCCTCCTCCTTCCCTCTCTCTCCCTCCCTGCCCCCTCTTTCTCTTTATCTCTTCCTCCCATTTCTCCCATCCTCTCCCTCTCTCCTTCCCTCCCCTCTCTCTCCCTCCCTCCCTAACCCCTCCCTCCTTTCTCCCTCCCTCCCCTTTCCACCTCTCTCTCCCTCCTCATTCCCTCTCTCTCCCTCCTCGCCCCCCTCACTCTTTATCTCTCTCCCTCCCTCTCTCCCACCCTCTCTCTCCCTCCCTCCCCTCTCTCTCCCTCCCTCCCTACCCCCTCTCTCCCTCCCTTCCTTTCTCTCCCTCTACCCCCTGCTTCCTCTCCCATCTCCCTCTCTCCCCCTCCTTCTCTCCCCCCTGTCCTCCCCCCTCCCTCCCTCTCTCCCCCTCCCTCCCTCCTACCCTCCTTTCCTCTCTCTCCCCACAGACAGACAGACAGACAGACAGACAACAAATGCGTCTTATAAGTATATATATATATATATATATATATATATGTATATGTATATATATATATATATATATATGTGTGTGTGTGTGTATGTGTGTGTGTGTGTGTTTATACATATATGATTGAAATAGATAGATCGATTGATTGATAATTTATAGAGGTTTCATCTATTGTTTTCAGAGATATTATAACTGTGTCATTCAGTTTCGTGAAAGCATAACCACAATTTCATTTATTGACATTTGAAAAATTCTCCACAGCCTCGTCCCTTCCCCCCTGCCCCGCCGCCATACACATAGAGATTATCTTTTGTTTATTTGTCTGGATAGTGACATTCAGTATGTGAAACACGTAACCGTATTACACAACTCATCAAGCCCACACACCTTTTTTTAGCAGATCAGGTCGTTTGCCACACACGTTAACAGCACATCATGTTGTCAGACACCAACCTCTTCATTTTCAGACATCATTTCATGCTACACATCACACAGATCTAGACAAATTATTTTTTGAATACACCGAGCTCCTACCCCCCCCCCACCAACGCCCACTTCCCTAAGCCCCCATAAAGGCCCCAAATGTTCTTTAACGGTCCAGAAACGAGATCTCAACCACTGCAGGGGCAGTGCTGCAATGTCCCGCCATAACCATGGAGGGCTGCAGCCCCGTAGCATGAAAATTCTACAGCAGGGGCCAGGCATTCTACAGCAGGGGCCGGGCAACAGTAGGGGGCAGGTAATTCATTTTACTAAGTAGAGCAAATACGCAGAGGGGGCCAGACAAAACGCAGTGGGTAGGGGGCCGGCCCTCTGGCTTCCCCCCCCCCGCTACGGGCCTGGAGGCCTGGTGTATGGAAATGATGCAGGCACTCCTTAGGTGACATTTCAACTCATCCAGGACTGCGAAAAAAAATCGTGTGAAGGGTTTAACAGCGTCGAAATGAAGCCATCCGTGGTTTTTTTTTTTTGCAATTTATTGTATTTGGGCTTGTAGTCCAGAAGGACAAACACATACACCGGGTAAGTTATTGTCTTTATACTTGAATTGATCACCTCCAACCCAAACTCCCCCCCCCAACACTGTCTTTAATCAAATGTTCTACCTGGCTACGTGCTGTGAATATATTTTTGATGATCCACAAATCTAATTTTCCTCCGCCCATTTTTGTTTTTCGGTTGTGAAAAATTTTCTCGGCACGATATAAAATCAGAAAGTTTCTCTCCCCTTGTAAGAAATACAATTGTCTGGTCAAGAGTTGTCTTTCCTGTTAAAAAAATAAAATAACGAAATTACGTCAACTCTGTCGGCCCACGCCTCTTTCACTCTCTCCCTCTCTCTCTCTCTCTCTCTCTCTTTCTCTCTCTCTCTCTCTCTTTCTCTCTCTCTCTCTCTCTCTCTCTTTCTCTCTCTCTCTCTCTCTCACTCACTCACTAACTTCCTCCCACTCCTTTATTTTTCTTTTTCTATCTAGAGTACAATCGTTAAATGACTCCAGCCGCAGATGGAACTATTTCTATCTAGAGTACAATCGTTAAATGTTTCCAGCCGCAGATGGAACTATTTCTATCTAGAGTGCAATCGTTAAATGTCTCCAGCCGCAGATGGAACTATTTCTATTTAGAGTACAATCGTTAAATGTCTCCAGCCGCAGATGGAACTATTTCTATATAGAGTACAATCGTTAAATGTCTCCAGCCGCAGATGGAACTATTTCTATCTAGAGTGCAATCGTTAAATGTCTCCAGCCGCAGATGGAACTATTTCTATTTAGAGTACAATCGTTAAATGTCTCCAGCCGCAGATGGAACTATTTCTATCTAGAGTGCAATCGTTAAATGTCTCCAGCCGCAGATGGAACTATTTCTATCTGTGCATGGTGTAGGATGTCACAGATTGACTTTTACTGCCCCCATGTACCATCAGCCGTTGTCTGAATATTTCATGCAAAGGGAACACCAGATGAAATTATACCCGGAGCTGACATTACACAATGTTGTACATCGCGTCAACATATCGCACACTCACAAACATATACTGATTTCACGTGTGTACGTTACATGAAGACATATTGCAGTAAGTACATGTAACAAAGATCATACAAACATACCACACAGAATCAGATCAAGTACACACACGCTTGCATTACAAACACAGAAACAGATCGCTAATGCATTACAAACACAGAGCAGAACGCACAAATATACACAAACACTCATACATAAACATATACACACATACATACACATAATACATAGACACACACATATACACATACACACACTCTCAGACACACACAAACACACACTCATACACACACATATACACACATATACACATACACACAGACTCAGACAAACACTCACACACACTCATACACAAACATATATACACACACATACACATGCACATACACACACATACACATGCACATACACTCACAAACACACAGCACTCATACACACACAAACACACAGCACTCATACACACACAAACACACATACACTCACAAACACACATACACTCACAAACACACTTACACTCACAAACACACATACACTCACAAACACACATACACACACAAACACACAGCACTCATACAAACATACATACACACACATACACATACAAACACACAGCACTCATACACACACAAACACACATACACTCACAAACACACATACACTCACAAACACACATACACTCACAAACACACATACACTCACAAACACACATACACACACAAACACACAGCACTCATACAAACATACATACACACATACACATACAAACACACAGCACACATACAAACACAAACACACACATACACATACAAACACACAGCACTCATACATACAAACATACAAACACACACATACACATACAAACACACAGCACTCATACAAACATACAAACACACACATACACATACAAACACACATACATTGGAACGTCTTTGACAACTCTCAGACAATTTGTTTTAATTTTTCTCTCTTTCGTCTGACCCTTTCCTCCCTCTCTCTCTCATTTCCTCTTCCTCCCTCCCTCTTGCTCTCTTCCCCATTATCTCTCTTCCTCTCTATTTTACCCATCTCCCCCTCCCTATCCATCTATACCCCTATCCCCCACTCTATCTCTGCCCATCTATCTCTCCCTCACTATATCTACCCCTCTATCTCTCAATCTTTCTCCCTCACTCTCTGTCTCCCTCTCTCTCCCTCTCTCTGTGTTTATTATTTAAATTCTCCAGGTATCTATGCCTCTATATTTCAGTCCCCTCAGTACTTCATTAAACACTCAATTGTCCCTTTGTCTTACACAGTCTGAATAGTCCACATTCTTCTGAATCTCTCCTTCTCTCTCTCTCTCTCTCTCTCTCTCTCACACACACACACACACACAGACACATACACACACTCCTAAGCGTTTTTAAATAAACTATTCGATTGGTTTCTAGATATTTCTATATCTGATGCTTTCTGGATTTCTCCATATTTTTTTTTTTGCCTTTCTATTAAGCCTGTACTGTGTATTTTCACATTGGTATATATATATAGTATATCTATCTATATATTATGTATCTGTACTGGTCTATCTATATATTATCTATCTGTATCGAGCTATTATCTATACTGTTTTCCTCTCTCTTCTCTCTCTCTCTTTCTCTCTCTCTCTCTCTCTCTCTCTCTCTCTCTCTTTCTCTCTCTCTGTTTTTGCTTTCAGTCTTTCACTCTTTGAGGTTAACTTCTGACTTGTACTAAAATGTGTACTTAATCATGAATAATAATCAGTCAAGAAGAACACCGATACATCACCCGTTTATTCTCTTTTCTATTTCACTGTCAAATTTAAGTTTTAAAAATATCCTATCTAACAAATGACAATCAACGATATAATCAATTCGACATGTCACATAAGACTACATAAACAATGCGACATGCCACATAAACAACATAAACAATTTGACATGTCACATAAACAACATAAACAATGCGACATTCCACACCAACAACATAAACAATTTGACATGTCACACCAACAACATAAACAAATGAACATGTCACATCAACAACAAAAACAACTGAACATGTCACATCAACAACATAAACAATTGAACATGTCACATCAACGATGTAAACAATTGAACATGTCACATCAACAACATAAACAATTGAACATGTCACATCAACAACATAAACAATTGAACATGTCACATCAACAACACAAACAATTGAACATGTCACATCAACAACATAAACAACTGAACATGTCACATCAACAACATAAACAATTGAACATGTCACATCAACAACATAAACAACTGAACATGTCACATCAACAATATAAACAACTGAACATGTCACATCAATAACATAAACAATTGAACATGTCACATCAACGACATAAACAATTGGACATGCCACATCAACAACATAAACAACTGAACATGTCACATCAACAACATAAACAATTGAACATGTCACATCAACAACATAAACAACTGAACATGTCACATCAACAACATAAACAATTGAACATGTCACATCAATAACATAAACAATTGAACATGTCACATCAACGGCATAAACAATTGGACATGTCACATCAACAACATAAACAATTGGACATGTCACATCAACAACATAAACAATTGAACATGTCAAGACACAGTGTCACTCGAGTCTTTCCTTTTTATACAACTATTGCAGACAAGTCTCTGTCAACATGAGCACAAATCTCTCATCCAGCCTCAAGTACAGTCTCATCCAGACCAGACATGGATCACTATGGTGTCTGAGCATGGACGTGTCCAGAGTTGAATAGACTCAAGGTTGGAAGTGGAGGAAATAAAAAGATGGAAATTAAAAAAAAACAATTGGGAAAAAATATTAAACCTTGGATAGACATTAGGTCATCGAAAATGTCACTGTGACCTAGCTCAGTGCAACTATTCTGAGTCGGTATAGGGTACTATAGACCATCGGCGATGCAGATATCCGTGTGATGTCATTTGCAAAGATGTCTGTGTCAAAAAAGGTTGGAGGCAGGAACTATCGTGAGATGAGGAAGTACAGGAGGGACTGAAATCTGAAAATGTAATCGCCCAGATTTAAACAAGCGATTTTTCTTTTAGTTGTTATTATTCTATTTAGACCAAAAAAAAAAAGGACAGGATAAAATTCGCTCGAACATTTTTTTTTTGTTTTTTTTTTTTACAACTTTATCGATTTTGTTAAACGGATCGGCTCCTTGAGGGCGGGTCGATTCTCACGAGTGGTTCGATATCAATGAATACAAGGACGATAATGAGTGTATCCCCAGTCGATACCGTCCAGCCAGTGTTTGAACGAGAACTTCTCCCTCAGAATAGTGTCAGAGTAGAGATTTAGTTTATTCTGTCTTTTACTCTTTTGTGTTTATATTTGCCAGTGGAGTGGAACAAAGTTGTTGTTTTATCATTTCTTCTCTCTATCCCTCTCTCTCTGTCACTCCTTCTCTCCCTCTCCCCTCTCTCCCTCTCCCCTCTCTCCCTCTCCCCTCTCTCCCTCTCCCCTCTCTCCCTCTCCTCTCTCTCCCTCTTTCTCTCTCATTCTCCTTTCTCTCCCTCTTTCTCTCTCACTCCTTCTCTCCCTCTCCCCCTCTCTCACTCTCCTCTCTCTCCCTCTTTCCTCTCTCTCTCCCTCTCCCCCTCTCTCACTTTCCTCTCTCTCCCTCTCTCACTTTCCTCTCTCTCTCCCTCTTTCACTCTCCTCTCTGTCTCCCTCTCTTTCTCTCTCACTCCTACTCTCCCTCTCTCACTTTCCTCTCTCTCCCTCTCTCACTTTCCTCTCTCTCTCCCTCTTTCACTCTCCCCTCTCTCCCCCCCTCTCTCTCTGTCTCTCTCTCTTTTACAACCTCAGGCGAAATTTTATTTTTAATTTGATTTCGCAATTGTCATTTCAACACATTCTGATACAAACAATTAGGCCCGCGGTTCTCAACCGGTAGTGCAAGGGTACTGGAAATGTTATGCAGGGGTACGGGAAATGTTATGCAGGGGTACGGGAAATGTTATGCAGGGGTACTGGAAATGTTATGCAGGGGTACGGGAAATGTTATGCAGGGGTACGGGAAATGTTATGCAGGGGTACGGGAAATGTTATGCAGGGTTACGGGAAATGTTATGCAGGGGTACGGGAAATATTATGCAGGGGTACGGGAAATGTTATGCAGGGGTACGGGAAATGTTATGCAGGGTTACGGGAAATGTTATGCAGGGGTACAGGAAATGTTATGCAGGGGTACGGGAAATGTTATGCAGGGTTACGGAAATGTTATGCAGGGGTACGGGAAATGTTATGCAGGGGTACGGGAAATGTTATGCAGGGGTACACGGGAAATGTTATGCAGGGGTACACGGGAAATGTTATGCAGGGGTACGGGAAACGTTATGCAGGGGTACACGGGAAATGTTATGCAGGGGTACGCAGCGATATATAATTTTCGTTTAAAACAACCAAAAAGTTAGAAAGAAGTTCGCCAGGTTGCTATGTGACCCATCCCCAAAACACGTGCCTAATTATCATATTAGAAAGGTAAACACATTTCACTAATAATTAAGTACATTTGTTTTCGAACTTACGTGTGAGAGGTACCCCCAGGCATACTTTTGAACAGTCACGAACAAGGTTGAAAACCGTTGATTTAGGCCTAGAGTTTGTGCAAGGATGAGCGTACAGACGGACATGTTTGGGAAAATTTCTAGTTGCAAACTAGACCAGTGGCGTACTTTTAAGGTCAGTGAGGACCTTACTCCGATTGTTGAGATAATGTAAAAAACCAAATACTTCCAATAACTGCGCCATAGTCAATTTATCAAAGTTTAATCTCGCTTATTGAGAGCCACATCGTGGGTGGCGCATTGGCAGCGAGTCGGATCGTTATGCTGCAGCACGACCTGCATGCTGTTGGGTTACGGGTTTGAATCCCATTGAGTCCCATTTCACATACATATGTCTTCCGTGGTGCATCTATAATGCACTTTCGGATATGGTGGGAATTAAAGAATTGCAACTCGAAAATCGCCCCACAGAATCTAGGAGATCAACATCTCAGCCTTTCAGGGACTTGTACAAAAGAAATATTTTAAAGCCGCAATCGGCTATCCGGCCAGCCCTGGTGCAAATATTTATACAGGCAGAATAAACTTCAATTTTGGAGGGATCGGTGTTGCTTTGGTTTTGAGCCCAATTGGCGTGGTGAATGTTTCCGGCTCGGGTGTCAGTGACTTCAGTCAAAAACGTCCTCTTCCAAATGTATAATAAACTATTCATCAGTAAAATCCTCGATTGCAAACTATTTATCAGTAAAATCCTCGATTGCAAACTATTTATCAGTAAAATCCTCGATTGCAAACTATTTATCAGTAAAATCCTCGATTGCAAACTGCTGTCCCAATTATATGCAACACATCATTTAGATATTTACTTGGCAGAAAGACGGATAAATTGTGTCCCATAATGCACAATTTTAATATTAAATGAATAAATACAATAGTATTTATTAAAACACGTGTTTGTTGTATAACATCCAGATGTTTTACGATCTACAGGATCTTTGTATACATGTCTTTTGTCATTGCCTGTTCTTGAGCTGACAACCTGAGAGAAATGAAATCTGGAACATCAAGAAATAATTCGTTTGTATTTGTCTACATCCTTTATGATTGGATGCTCCCATTTATACTTCGACTGATACATGTTTCATTGCAACATCTGGACCAGAAAGGATGGGATCACTAAGACTTAGATAGATAGATAGATAGATAGATAGATAGATAGATAGATAGATAGATAGATAGATAGATAGATAGATAGATAGATAGATAGATAGATAGATAGATAGATAGATAGATAGATAGATAGATAGATAGATAGATAGATAGATAGATCACATCAAGTGGATCTTAAGTGTAGTAATCAAGTGCCCAATTAAGATAATGCCATTTACAGCCGAAAAAATAGTCACTAACTATAATAACACTGAGATATAAATCACTTCTAATTATGGTCATTTTCAAGATCTTCTTTGAAAGCTGTCTTTATTTTTCTTCCACCCCAACCCCCTCCCAAAAAAAAAAAACCCAACTTCGTCCCAAACATGCCGCCTCTGTAACAAATACCTTACATCGGTCAAACATGGCAGGTCACAATTAAGCTCATTGAAGTCATGGGTGCTGGAGGTGTTACAAATGTAGCTAGTAATAGGGGGAGGAATTAAGGATTGGGGTGGGGGGAGACTGAAAGTAGTTGGGCCGGATGTAGGCTGGAGAGGTATTAATTTTATCTCTGTCGTTGCTGGGACGGTCTGGATTCGATTTATTTACGTAATCCACACATTTATACCAGTAAGTACATGCATTTGCACCTGTAAGTACATGCATTTATACCAGTAAGTACATCCATTCATACCAGTAAGTACATCCATTCATACCAGTAAGTACAGGGTACAGCTAGTTATAAAATAACTGTCTCTGTCTAGTAAACCAATCAAAATTTGAAAGCTCATCATGTGACGATGACAGTTTCATAAATAAGAAAGGTCACTGGCAGATCTATTATTTAAAATACGTTATCAACAAACAAAATACTGATATATCATAGCAATCGTTTTAAAAATGCATGAACATAATGTAGAATGTATCCTCAGAGAGACACTGCAGATGAACGGTTCTGTCTATTATTGTGTTTTAGAGTCCATGTGTCCATGTTTGTGTCTAAGTGTGTGTGTGTGTTATTGTGTTTTAGAGTCCATGTGTCCATGTTTGTGTCTACGTGTGGTCTGTGATCTTCCTCCTTTACAGAGCACTAATATTATTTTTTTTTCATTTTTTTTTATTTGGTTGGAATAAATATAGGATAATATAGGTTGAAACTGAATTATTGAACTGCTTACACAACGGCGTTTTGTGTTAGTGTGTGTGTGTGTGTGTGTGTGTGCTTTTTGTATGTTAGCGTATATGTCTTCACATGTTTATGTCTATATTCTGTAATTATGGTTATATAAATATATTTCCGTATATTTGTGTGGATGTTTTCGTATGTATATGTGTATGTTCGTGTATATGTTCTCATATGTTTGTGAATATGTTTTCGAATGTTTGTGTATATGTTCTCATATGTGTGTGTATATGTTCTCATATGTTTGTGAATATGTTTTCGAATGTTTGTGTATATGTTCTCATAGGTTTGTGCATATGTTTGTGAATATGTTTTCGAATGTTTGTGTATATGTTCCAGAACACGGTGCCTGACACTACTCGCCTGATGTCAGATACCAGAAACAGTTAGGAACACGTACATATACGTGGACAAGATATGGACATATGATATTTGGTGAACTATTAGATTACACGATTTACTGATACACCTGACATACTGTTTGATCTATTGGATAACATATTTATTAAAAATACCTTACGATATTAAGTGTACTCACACCAATAATAAGTACTCACACCAATAAAAGTACTCACACCAATGACAAGTACTCACACCAATAAAAGTACTCTCTCCAATAACAAGTACTCACACCTTCAACACCACAAGAGCTCACACCATTTCATTAACTGTTACGAGCTAGAGACTTGTATAAGTCAATTATGACTGCTCACTCAGACAATGTTTCGTGTCTCGATGACTGCTCACACTCGTTGGCTCCAAAGTTCATACTATCCCGATCACTTATTGACCTTTCCTTTCTCACCCAACGGTCACTTGGGACAATTCGGCCATGGCCCCGCGTGATGTCTTCATGACCACAAAGACTATCTACATTGTATTAATTGATGAAATGATACGAAAACGTTCAAACTGAAGTGAGTGGGTACGTTGTTCATTCTATCAGTGGAACTCTTCACATCTTACTAAAGATCACTCTGTCAGTAAAAAAGTAAAGTTTCCTTCTAAACCCTAACGGGCCATCGGGGGCGAAGAAGTGTAGAATTAATCTGTTTCTATAACCTCGGCATATGAAGGGATTGTGTGGTTAGCACAACGCCCAGCCGCCTTTACTTCCCCAACTTAAAGTGAGGTACCCATTTAAAGCTGGTTGGACTTGTAGGACGACTTTGCACCAAATTTCACCTGGAAAAATTCCATGGGCCTCACCGAGGATCGAACCCAGGACTCTCAGGTCGACAGTCGAGTATCTACACCACTCGGCCATCCGTCCCACACTCTGTCAGTGGAACACTTCAAATCTACGTTGAAATCATGTTTTAAAAAATCATTATCTTTATAAATTAAAAAGGGAATAAAATGACTTTAGGGTTTGATTCTATTAAGCAAGGGTGTCAAAATATGGCTCTTAGAGCCGCATGCTCTCCATTAGCCAGATTTTTCTATTATTTATCTGTTTCTGTTCACTTAATTGACTATGGTGCAGCTCCTTAAGTTAATTTTAATTTATTTTTTTTACTATACCAAACCACAGACTGCGGTTCTACTAAAAGACCTTATTTGTAACCACCCTCAGAGAGAACCTTGTAATTTTTTCCACCCAGCTTTATTTAGGTGCCCGACTTTTAAATTAAGGGAGTAAAGGCGTCTGGGCGTTGTGCTAACCACACATATGTTGATGTTTCTGAAACACGTCACTTCTACAGCTCATCTGCCCCGATGAGGACTTTAAGGGCTTAACCGAACTTTTACTTTTACTTGCATAAAAATGGGATGCAAATGGATAACTCTGCTACCACTGGGTTTTTCTTATGTATGTCAGGGGCATAAAAAGGGGACATTACTGAACACTGAGACAAAATGTCAGGGGCATAAAAAGGGGACATTACTGAACACTGAGACAAAATGTCAGGGGCATAAAAAGGGGACATTACTGAACACTGAGACAAAATGCCAGGGGCATAAAAAGGGGACATTACTGAACACTGAGACAAAATGTCAGGGGCATAAAAAGGGGACATTACTGAACACTGAGACAAAATGTCAGGGGCATAAAAAGGGGACATTACTGAACACTGAGACAAAATGTCAGGGGCATAAAAAGGGGACATTACTGAACACTGAGACAAAATGTCAGGGGCATAAAAAGGGGACATTACTGAACACTGGGACAAAATGTCAGGGGCATAAAAAGGGGACATTACTGAACACTGAAACAAAAAGAGATTAACAGTAGTCGTCCCATAAGACCGCGGTTCTCAATCTTTTCAGGGTCCAATTTCTAGTGGAGAGGTGTTCAGGGGTTCCAAAAATATTCCATACCCTGAAGTACATTTTACAATTATTGTCAGGTGCAGTCTATCTCATACAACTATTGGATTCGGTCTAATGGAGGTTGAAATTTTACACACTAGGATGGCTTTCGTTTTGTTGTCTAACAATCGCGGGCACTTCTAAACCGGTATCTGGAAGCCCCAGGCACATCAAAACCGGTATCTGGTAGCCCCAGGCACATCAAAACCGGTATCTGGCAGCCCTAGGCACATCAAAACCGGTATCTGGCAGCCCTAGGCACATCAAAACCGGTATCTGGCAGCCCTAGGCACATCTAAACCAGTATCTGGCAGCCCTAGGCACATCTAAACCGGTATCTGGTAGCCCTAGACACAAATTTAAAAAAATGTTTATTGTGCCCAAAGCACAGATTTCATTTACAAGTTAATAAATTGGAAAGGGGTACACTTTTTACAATGGGGATCTTTTAGCAGTCGCCAAGTTTTGCATAACCTAAAGTAAGACTCTTATCAAGTAGAACTCACATTGTATTTTAAAATCATTTTAAAAAAAAATAATTACAAATAGTTCAAATAAGTAAAAAGAATATTTCAACAAAATGTGTACCTACTTGATACCGTATGTTTTACAAATGTACTTACCGAACTTAACAAAATAATTCCCTAAGTTATTTAGTACATTTAAACACTCAATAATATGAACCTAATGCAGGGGTGGGCAAACTTTTTCTACGGAGGGCCACATTGAAAACGTGACTGTTGTCCGGGGGCCGCATATATATTTTGTCAACTTAATTACAATTTACAACGTATGAATATTAAACATAATTTGTCATTTTATTTCACATTCACACTCTATTAAACATGCATATTAGATTTTAAAATACGAACTTAATCAGTTGCTAATTTGGTAATAAGACTTTACTATTTATAATTATTTTAACAGAAGTTTATTGTTACCTGTCATAATAATGATGAAGACAAAGGAACTTAATTTACATACAAGCTGACCATAGAGTACAATTAAAATTAATGAAAAGTATGTAAATATTCACAATTTTGGATAGTTTTCTTGAACTGTAGAACCACAGTGTACTAGTTTCGACTGGCAAGACTCCATTTAAATTGCAGTCAGTCAACATCGATCTGTTTTTAGACTTGTTTACTTTCATACAAGACAATACTTGCTCACAAATGTATATGGACCCAAATAGTGACAAAAGCTTGGCAGCATAGATTTTTAGGTGTGGAAATGCCGCTGCTGGCAAACATCCTGAAAACCAACAAAATAACTGACTTCAACTTCTCCTTCAGGTCATAATCTGCTTGTAGCTCAAGCAGCTCTAACCAATATTCTGGAGCCCTAAGACTGATTTAATATCACTAGATTCAAATCAACTAGTCGGAATACAATTTAAAAAAACATAGCGAAAACTCCAAACAAAGAGAATCAAAATCGACATAGGATCATAACGTGTACATGCAAACGGGCCGCATAATATACTCTGACGGGCTTTAGTTTGCCCACCCCTGACCAAATGGATTCTTGATTTTACGTTATTTGCGATATTGTGGGTGGACTGACATTTTATAAGGCGATATTAAATAACACGCCAATTAGACCATTAGTAGCTGGACCGCCAACGACCTTACCACAGCAAGAATTCGGGAATATATAGAATGTATAGATGCAATATGCTTGGTCTCAGTCTTCTAAATACAGTAGAAAAAAAAACAGTATATACCTAAATTAACTTGTGTTTATTACAAAAACATGTGTATAAAAAAAACTGTTATATTATTTACACCTAATATCTAAGAATATGTTAGCTTGCATAATAAAAATATTATATTACATCAACTTATCGCCCTTTAAAATGAAAGGTGGATCAAATTGTGGCAATAGTTTTTATCTTTTTAATGTTTCTGGATTTGAGTAAAGTGTTAAAATTCTAGCCGTTTGACAGTACACAAACATGCCCCATGAGGCCGCCTCTGGAGGGAGGAGGAGGGGCGCTTGTAGTTTGCCAGTGAGTGCTCAAGTCAACTGTTGAGTTTCTCCATCTAAAGCAGCCCTCCCCACCCACCTTTCTCTTTAAAGTGGTACCCGGGGCGGATTGCCCCTTTCGCCACAGATACAGATAGACAGATGTGTAGATGCTACACAGATAACAGATAGACAGATGTGTAAATACGTACACATATAACAGATAGACAGATGTGTAAATACGTACACAGATAACAGATGGACAGATGTGTAAATACGTACACAGATAACAGATGGACAGATGTGCAAATACGTACACAGATACAGATGGGTAGATATGTTCACAGTTACAGATACACAGATGTGTAAATACGTACACAGATACAGATAGATAGATGTGTAAATACGTACACAGATACAGATAGACAGATGTGTAAATACGTACGCAGATACAGATAGACAGATGTGTAATACGAATATAGGTATTAGATAGATGTGTATGTAAGACACTGATAAGAGATAAACATCTGTGTAGATACGGCCAAAAGATAAATATTGTGCAGATTTGTAGATACGGATACTTGTAACAGATAGACATCTGTTTAGATACGGTCGAAGATAACGGACAGATGTGTTGATACGTACACAGATACTCTGTCTTACAACAATTGCACGCGACCTAGTATATAATTAATACACCCGATTACAATGGCACAGATCACAAGAAGGTAATGACCCAGCGTCACCATTAATAGATTTGTTCACAAAAAAAAAACACAAAGTGGACATAACTGATATACATTCGCTAACTCACACACTGAACACTATACACTGCCACACTGTCACTCACTGTAGGCATACTCTAAACACATTGCCTAACTCACACAATGGACTCACACTCTAAACCACCACAGTCTCTTACGCACACATAAATGTCCATGCTCACATACTAGACTCACCTCACACTATACATTGCCACAAACTCTCTCCCTCACCTACTATTAATGAAAGGAGGAAATCGATTATATCAATTTAAAAAAAATTCACTGGCTGGAGATTGTAAAGAAATCTGGCAAGTTTTTATTTCTAAATCTTTCACTTCCTACGGTGGCAAGCCTATATGTCTCTTTAATTCTTTCACTTCCTACTGTAGCAAGCCTATATGTCTCTTTATTTCTTTCACTTCCTACGGTAGCAAGCTTGTATGTCTCTTTATTTCTTTCACTTCCTACGGTGGCAAGCCTATATGTCTCTTTAATTCTTTCACTTCCTACTGTAGCAAGCCTATATGTCTCTTTATTTCTTTCACTTCCTACGGTGGCAATTCTATATGTCTCTTTATTTCACGATCTCTCTCCCTCTTTGCAGGGCCGGATTAAGACTTGATTAGGCCCTAAGCTATTTGAGATATGGGGCCATTTTTAAGTCCAGATATTTTATGCCAGTGTCAAACACTTAAGTATGTATGACTGTTGCTCACTCGGACAATTTTATGAGGGCCCCAAAGAGAGTGAGGGCCCTAAGCTATGGCATGTTTAGCTTACACGTAAATCCTGCACTGTCTGTGTGTGTGTTTTTTTTTTTGCTGTTTCATTTTAATGCGACGTACTCCCCACACGAGCCAAGGATATATATATATATATATATATATATATATATATATATATAATGGTGAAACCCAAAGCTCTGCATCCTTTACTATACTCACATTTTTAAAATGTTTATAAGACTTGTTCTTGCCCAAAAAGTAATCATGAAAGTAGTATACCATTGCACAATGATTTGAACTAAAAAAAAAAAGCTTTCACTTTTGTCTATTGCGCCCTCTAACATTTACTAACTAAACTTCTTTCCAATCAGCCTCGGAAATTTATGGAATCTCGACATAAGGATCATTGTGTTAGGAAGACCTCCATTTTGTTGACAATGTAATGCCTACCACCTCCCGTTGTCGTTGGGCGTATTTTTAAAAAAAAAAAACCTACCAATGGCCGTTTATCTCATTTAGATCATTTAACCATCTGGCCGTTATAAAACACAAGCACGGAGCTTCTATAAATAATCTTTGATCGAATATGAGTTCAAATAATCATTGGAATACCAGCTTCACTAGATAATGGCGACTACGTCATCTCCGTTGCGGTGAAAGGTTTGTGTCTCTCCTTGTCTCTAAGTCCCTACAGAGCCAAGGATGCTACAAATGAGGTCACTAGGCACTGGAGTGGATGAATTCGATTCGTAAACATCTGCCAGGCATCATCATAATCAACCTAATGAGCAAACGTATATTTCGGTGGCGTAACTAGATGTGGGAGAGGAGTGGGTCATTCGTCCCGGGATGAACTTACTTTGCCACCAGCCAAAGCGGCACGGGAATGTGGGGTGGAACTTTCAGAGTCTGCCCCAGGCACCACTTATGCCGGTTACGTCATTTCCATACACAGTCGTAGTATCCAGTGCCCGGGGAGAGTGTAAGCCGCCCCTGACGAACCTGTCTCAATGCGCCCACAAACTCCGGCCCTAATCACATTTGAATACAATGAATTGAAAGACAACACAGCCATCCAGTTTTCAAGCTTCAAAGGCTTTGTCTCATTATCATTACCGTCTTACAGAAGGCCACACCCATAAACATGTCATTCCTCCCCCCCTCAAGTATAGAGGTGTCGCATGCTTACCATTGGTTGAAGTAAATGGTGGGGGTGGGGGGGGGACACAGGGATTTGCACATAATAAAAGCAAAGACGCTTCTGCCTGTGAGAGCTTGACAGAATATAAACATGATATTGGGCTTTGTGGGCTCTTAAAAAGAATTTGTCATTCAATTGCATATCAAAAGTGGAGAGAGTGGATTGGGGGGGGGGGGAGAGAGAGGGGGATGTCAAATAAAATTAAAGTGACACGACAATTTAAATGTCAACTCTGGGATAAAATTTGTCAGGCACTTGGGTCAATCTGTGACAGCCCCTCTAGAGTCATATTTTTTTGTTTATTGAGCCTGGCCTACCCATTTTGGACAGTATTTAAGTTGACGTCAGTCTTGATGTCCGACTAAGCTCGTTATTAGTAAAAACCCAGAGTCGCTGGTAGACTGACAGGGAAATTAAGAGACATCTGATTGCGTAGATGGTTAAAACGAATTTTAAAATACACACACACACACAGGTATAAACCTTCCCAAAGTATTATATAATCCCCTGGCCTAAATAAGATTATATTCTCTGTGTCATTTTTTTTTTCAATTAACGGAGAAAAAGTTATATCGTTTTATTGAAATTTTATGTTGTCTCAATTTACGGATAGTTATCAAAACAGATATAATCCTAAGTCTTGAAATGGCGTCACACGTCAAAGCTCCGCTTATCTCTCTTTCTCGCACACATACCGACACACACAGACACACAATTTGTGACAGAGCACAACCAGTAAAGACAGACATACACACATTGCCAATGAGCCCACCTAGTAAAGACAGACACACACACATATTGTCACAGAGCCCAACAAGTAAAGACAGACACACACATATTGTCACAGAGCCCAACTAGTAAAGAGAGACAAAAACATATTGTCACAGAGCCCAACAAGTAAAGAGAGACACACACATATTGTCACACAGCCCAACAAGTAAAGAGAGACAAAAACATATTGTCACAGAGCCCAACAAGTAAAGACAGACACACACATATTGTCACAGAGCCCAACAAGTAAAGACAGACACAGATCCCTCGAGTCTTTAAATAACAAATAATGCGATCCCGAGCTAAGAAGCAGATGCCAGTTTGGCCAGGAGCCATTTTTCAAGTCATCACCCTGTCAATAAGTGGCCAGGACCTGACTGGCAGGGAAAGCTTACACATTTGACCGGGGACTGACATTGGGCTTAAAAGCCAATTACAACCAGTAATAACAAAGTTTAAAAAAAAATTGGTTGATATTATGGAGAATAAAAAAAAAATTGAGAATTATTTTTTTTTTAATTAAGGTATTTTAAAAAAAAAAAAAAATAAAATAGCTACACAAATAATTTCAAAAACTAAAAATAAAGATACATTATTTAAAAAAAAATTGTAATCAAAATGAGCTGTTTAATATATATGTATTGAAAAGTTATGTCTTGTAGAGGATGGTAAGAGAGTAAGGAGAGTTGAGTATTGCTTCATCTCTAACTCTATATTATGTTATTGTTTGTTTTGTTTTTTTCCACTTTTTTCACAAAATGTTTATTTGATTTATGTAATCTGGATTTTATTCCAGCGTATAAAGAAGTCTTAACAAGCTTGTTTGGTATTATTTTAATACTAGCTGTACCCTGCATAATCTTTGCATAGAGATAGACCATAGTCCAACTTTGAGGTTAACATGAACAGGTCAATGTAATTAAAATGGTTTATTTATTTTATGTTATGAACGAAATTGAGAAACTTTTTTTTTTCCGTTTGTTATTTTAACAGGAAACAGTATTCTTACTTTCGATCTGTCATTTGACAGACTTAAAACGTAAACATTTTATTTACGTAATTATTGTTAAATTATTACAGTACTGCATTGGTTCCAAAGCCGTAAAGAGTCGTCTGTTATCTTTCATTCTAAAAAGGGGTCAGTAGGCAGGCAAGTGTTGTCCGTAATGTTTGATGATTTTATTTTTGTCATTACTCTATGTCATCGTCATGGGCATTGTTTGATTACCAGGGGCGGATTCACCGGCGAGCGAAGCGATCTAGACTTCGGAAGTCCAATGCAAAACACCAACTGACATTGATATGAATGTGTTTTCTTTGTCTTTTTTTTAAGGGACCATATCGATAGTTCTGCTCCTCAATAGACCTAAATCTGCCCCTGTCATTAGCTAACGGCTAACTCTGTTAGAGTGTTTTCGAACACTACGTCAATAACATTGTTTTGCGGCACTCGTCATTTGCACAGATATCTTGTCTATTTTATCAGTTTTACTATTACAAGATTATATATCAGTTTTACTATTACAAGATTATATATCAGTTTTACTATTACAAGATTATATATCAGTTTTACTATTACAAGATTATATATCAGTTGTTTATTTTTTTTAATTGTCGCAAATATATGAGATTTCTTTAGTTAAAGATTTATTTGTTTGGGTGTATTCTTGTTTGTTTTACATGGTTTTAGATATTGCCATTAAATCTCAACCCTCATACACACGTTCTTTGAAACTAAATAATTTACAAAATAAGTCAAAGTTGTTGAGAATGTCAAGGGAGGTAGAAATGGTAGGACGTGGTACTTATCTTTAAATAAAGCAGTGGTTCTCAAAGTGAGAGTCACGACCCACTGTTTGGTCACGAGCCGACTTGAACAAGGTAGCCAACATATTAAATATCTAGTAGTGGGCCGTTGCATTCGCAACTTAAGTTTTTATCTCAATAAAATGTCTAATATGAGAATTAATAGGAACTATTAACACGGAATTCCAAGTGCATAACAAAAAACTTAGTAAATAGCCGGTTTGAGCGACATCTCTTAGTGATCTACCAATTGCATCTAAAGCATGGCTCGATGGCATCGTGCACTCAACCAGCAAAAACATTTCTGCTGCAAATGTATTTTGCACAAATTTTGTCTTACTGTCTTCTTTAATAGGAACTATTAATACGGAATTCCAAGTGCAGAATTATTTTTTTTATTTATAGCGACGGCGCTCCCATTCTGCAAAAAAAAAGTACCATCGGGACGTCATAGATTATTTATAGCGACGGCTTTCCTATACATGACGGACGGACGACAAGATAGCTACTTTATTAGTATCACTTGTAGTTGCCCGTTGCCTTCGCAACTAAAGGTTTTATCTCAATAAAATGTTTTAATATGAGAATAATCATTTCATAAACAGAGGCGTCTTCTTCAAGTTTAAAAACTACACGCAAACCGGCAGCAAGACCAGAAGTATATAGTTAGCAATGTAATATTTACAACTGGCTGATTACTTGTCGCGCTTTTTTTTTTACAAATAGTATAAATTTAAATTAAAAAAAAAAGTGTACCATCGGGTGCGTAAATAATTATTTAATGTGATTGTGCAATAATATTTTCAAATTTAGTCTTACTGTCTTCTTTAATAGGAACTATTAACAATAATTTAACAGGGTTAAAATCATACTGTATAAAAAAAAACACTGCCTTTTTGTTCGTCACATGCGCAGCCGACTTAAATATCATGGATTCACCCGGTGAGACCAAGTGACGTGAAATGACGTCATAGAGGATATCCCAAGTGCAGAATTATTTATAGGGACAATACCATTCTGCACGACTGCACGCAGGCCAAAATAGTAGGAATGTTAGTAGGATAACTTAAAAAATGTATAAAACTAATTTTAGCTTTTCTTTCTTTTATTATTATTTTTTGGTTTCTTATATTTACATGTGGATCGCGAAAAACCGAACAAGTTACATAGTAGCTGTGTGTGAAGTCCCTGTAAGGATGAGATGAAATCTCTTAGATCCTATAAACCGCTAACGGGACGGTTTTTATGGTGCCCCACCATAGCCGATAGTGCAATGGCCATGGAGGCACCACGGGAGACATATAGGGAACTTGATCCAAGACCTGAAAAATTTCCTTGGGCCTCACCGGAGATACCTTCAGGTCGACAGTCGAGCGCTTTACCGCACGACCATCCGTCCCCACATAGTAGGTCGCGAGTCTTGTTTGAGAACCACTGATATTAAGAATGAAATTGCATTTTTCAAGTGGGCCATAGCGTCATACGATTGCTCCGTTTTGTACCTTGTGTCATCAATTGCACACAACTAAACAGAACTCACGCAAACAGAGTCAACCCGATCTTTTCTCAGTTATTAAGCAGCGATACGCCTATTTACATTCACTACGCTCTCGTTGAGGCTGTTGTAGTTGGTACCCACGGGCGAATGTTCGATTTGTGGGCGGGATACACTCCAAATATAAAAGGGAGGAGTTGGGGAAGGGGAAATCATCCTGACTAGAAAAGTTACAGAGTGCCTTGTCTAGACAATAATTGCATCCCCTTGTGCAGCACACCGACTTTCATGTCCAGATAATATTCAACACTGTGACCGACTTTTCCTTTTGCTTGTTTGTGTATTTATCGATTGGTTTGTAAATGTAGTAAAATATAAAGGCTCAGCATGTAGATTGATTGAATAGAAATGAACGACAGTAGCAGAGCGAATCATATGTTTTCGGGGCCCCACGCAAAACACACACCAGTCAAGAACGCTATTTAGACCACCGCTTGAAAATATTAGGTTTTTCATTATATTCAAAATTGTGACCCACCCACCCTCCTTTTAACCCCCCCCCTTAATTCATTTAAGTACGGGGGCCCTGATTGCCCTTGTCGACAGGGTGGGGCCCTGATTGCCCTGTGTCGACAGGGTGGGGCCCTGGTTGCCCCTGTGTCGACAGGGTGGGGCCCTGGTTGCCCTGTGTCGACAGAGTAAGGCCCTGGTTGTCCTGTGTTGACTGGGTAGGATCCTGATTGCCCTGTGTGGACAGGGTGGGTTCCTACGCAGCAGACTAGTTTGCCTATCGATCAGATCAATCACTGATGGTAGATAGGTCAGAGAAGCTCAAGCCGCAGATGAATAGCACTTATTTTTTTCAGTGCGGTAAGGTGAACCAAAACTTGAATGGTAAAATTTAATAAAAAGAAATATGTCCGTCTAGAGGTGCAATCAGACCTAACTCATCAGATATTGATATTGCTGACAAGCCAACAGGAGAATGGTAATGTTAGGAGAGAAAGTTTTCCCATTCATATGATCAAGTAAAAAAAAAATGTATTCTAAAAGTATAAAAAACATAAGAGTATATTGTAACTTATGGCTAAGTCTTCTGTATACGTTTGTCGTTATTAATATTTAAATTGTTGTAGAGTTTCTCGTCACGAACTTTGTTTAAGTTTTCGTTAAAGACTTTGGTCTCTATATATAACTGATAAGGATTCGCACGTTTCCATCATGTAATTTGTTTCCTCCAAAATATACATACTTATCAATTAATTCGTGGGTATTCAAGGCCGTAGCCAGAATTTTTTTATAAGAAAAAATTGGAACGCAATGATAAAGAAGTATATTTTATAATAGAATTTAATTTTTAGAATTAATTTGGGGGTGGGGGGGGGCTGCAGCCCCCTAGCCTCCCCCCCCCCGGCTACGGCCTTGTGGGTATATGTTTATTCAGTTACTGAGAATATACAACACTCGATCCACGGCCCAGTACCGGTCAACTAACGGTTAGTTGTAACTAGAAACATACAATTACTTGTAATAAGAAACTTAAATTTGCTTACAACTGGTTTAGCACAATAATGTATTAAAAGTAATAAACTAGTAAACAAAAAAAATATAAGAAACAACGGAATGTAATCATTGGTCACTGAAACACCGACCAATTGTGGTCTCTCTGACTATACACACACACACACATACCAATTGTGGCCTCTCTGACTATACACACACACACCAATTGTGGCCTCTGTGACTATAATCACAAACACCAATTGTGGCCTCTGTGACTATAATCACAAACACCAATTGTGGCCTCTGTGACTATAATCACAAACACCAATTGTGGCCTCTGTGACTATAATCACAAACACCAATTGTTTCACCTCTGACTACACACACTCGTCTATTGCTAAGTGATTTTACTGCAGATAGCTCTACTTGGCGGGGCTGATATTTTACCTTTAACTCCAAAAAATAAACAAAGATTGACAGCAAAATAAGAATCACAATTTTTTTTGGTTTTCAAGGGAGGCAACAACTATGTGACTACTCTAGGCATATAGTGAACGCCTTTGCCTGTGTAATTTTTTCTATTTCCTTCAGTCTTTAGTATTTCGAATGTCAACAATATACAATGCATATACAAACAGATTGAGTCTCAGTGTTGTAATCCTAGTAAATTCTAAAAAAATAATTAATGACTCATAACCTCTGTGACCTGGTCAGGTCCGGTCCCTGCTGCTCATCTATAACCCAATTAAACCCCACCCCACCGGTCGGCCAGCACCGTCCTTGACTATAACAAGCAACGAATTCCATGTGCTGTGGTCACTTTTCAGCACTCAAATCTTCTCTGTTTACTTCCCCTTCAAAAGACCTCGTCCCAAACCTCCACATTGAGCCCCGGAAATTTCTCATCTGGCATCTAACACACGTGCCCACTGTGTCCACTACTCACATCTCTAAGTGGCGACCTCTTTGTCCTGGACATTGACCATTCAGGGCCAATAATTGTGCCAATTTTCTGGACAGTATGGGGTTAACAAAAATGAGGATCCTCTTTAAAAAGCTAGTTCGAGTCCTCAGCTGGCCATCTATATACCAGAAGCCATCATTACATTAAAGTTGCTCCTCTAGTGATTATACAAGTTGACTTACACATACACAAATATTTATATAGAGACAGAGAAAAGAAAGACATCCTGACAGATAAATAGATGTACTACATATATTAAATAAGATACACAGATTGACAGACATGATAGATAGATATAGATAGATAGATAGATAGATAGATAGATAGATAGATAGATAGATAGATAGATAGATAGATAGATAGATAGATAGATGATAGATAGATAGACAGACAGACAGACAGACAGACAGACAGACAGACAGATAGATAGATAGATAGATAGATAGATAGATAGATAGATAGATAGATAGATAGATAGATAGATAGATAGATAGATAGATAGATAGATAGATAGATAGATAGATAGATAGATAGATAGATAGATAGATAGATAGATAGATAGATAGATAGATAGATAGATAGATAGATAGATAGACGCATGCACGCATACATAGATACATACATATGACCTCTTTTTCAAATGATGGCAAAGTTACGATTTAAAAAACATTCATTTTATACATCTTTTTTTTCCGGGGCTGCAGAATATGCCATTAACTTTCTCTTTTTTTTTCCTCATCAATAAACTTGTTAATAGACAATGTTTGATCTCATTCACAAACCATTAATTAAATTAACTAAATAAAACAAACAAACACTGGTCACAGTTGGCGTCATTTCCTTCAGCGTCCATTAGCGAGAAATTATTCTATAAATCAGCATACACAGAGCGCAATTCGGTTATCTCCCTTTGTTATCAGTGGCGGTCCTTGGCATCAGTATTAAGCCAATTAGTCCTTTTTGTCTCTGTTCTCCCCCCCCCCTTCCCACTATTCCTTCAACGTATATTTTTTTTGTTATCATGTCAGCCCCACCCCCCCCTCCCCGTCTAAAACCATCAAACACAGTCCATGTCCCGACCCCCCCCCTTCCCTCCCTTCCATGTGACTCCCATTGTCTCGCTAATAAAATTATTCTCCATCGTTAATGAATGGCTTGTAATGAAGCCTTATACATCACTGAGAACACCGGGTGCACTCTTCCCCTATCCCTAACCCTAACATCTGTTCCGCCTTTATATAATAAAAAAACAAAACACCAGCCGACAGTACAATTCAGGCGTCCATACATGGTGGAGATTGTCAGTGGGCTTAGGATTAGCTGGTGACGGTCCTGCTAGGTCTCAGCTTTACGGAACTCATCTTCATATATTTACAATCAGAATTTCCGCTAAGACTTAATTCTATGACTCGTGTATGTGTTCATAAATACCAAAATTTTTTTTATCAGTGTTTACGTTGACAATTTCAGTTAGGATATGATACGGTGAATGTTAATGGTTCAAAGCAGTTCTAAAGAATATATATATATATTCTAAAGACAAAAAAAAAGACTCAAACATGGAAGAATTATGAACGGATTAACAGGTCATAAGGGAAAATAATGCAAACAAGCAATTTAAGCCTGTACCGTTTCGGACACAGGACGGTTTAGAGCACTTTCGTGGTATGGGTTTTGATAAATAGAGAGGGAAGTATAGCATGTTTAATAACTGTTACAAAAATAAATAATGAGTTACGCCCCTTTGTAAATATAGTTTATATAGCCCTAGTATTCGCCCCTCAGAGGTCAGATCGCGAAATGGACATATGATGTACACATGGCAGGCCTACAAAATGATATATACATCATGGGTCTAGGACTTATGGT
>JAGDYQ010000163.1:1568751-1586251 GCA_021962125.1 Bulinus truncatus | reverse complement strand
ATGGAAATCTGAAACAATGTATTCAGATTTTTTTTTATTAGCCAGATATTATAAATGGGTAATAGGCGAGTACAAGTACGTCCAGCCTTAGGCAGGTTATTGTTGTACCAGACGTATGGATCCAAGAACTATAAACCCTTTATTGTATAATGTGCCCATTAATTTTATTGTTTTTTCCCCATAGGCAATCTCGAGAAAGAGAGCAGCAAAGATGGCGTGCGGAAGGACAGATCACAAACGAGATCGCGCAGTTGGCTGGACTTAGGGATATATAGCGCACTCGTGGAAATCCCGGCATTCACACTGGATCGAACTCGAGCGCTCTACCACACTTTTTTTTTTGCGCCGCCGTCACCACTACCAGCATGACAGGTTGTCGTGTGCCTGCCACACCAGCTTTAAAGGCGGCGCTGATGCTTGTCTGCCACGTCTGCAGAGCGACGGGGGGAGGTGTTCCCGCTAGATCTGCCCGCATGGCAGAGTAAAAGGTTTTTAAGACATGCCTAGAATGGCCAGACCAGAAGAGTGTGTATACTACCGGATGGCCAGAATGGCAAGGCAAAGGTTTTTTCTGCCACACGGACAGAGGGTCAGGTATAATGTTCCTTAACTCTCTTCTAGAAATGGCAGGCTGCGATAGTGTGCTTGAGTAGGACAAAGTGGAAGGATGTAGTGTGCCAAACACATCTGTCACAACCGCAAAATGTGAATACTATGGTCGCAGCTTATCCTTATTGACCACAGTGACACTGTGACACTGCCATGAAAGGTGATTTTTCTTGGCCAAGTGACCCCAATGATCTTTTTTCCTACAGAACACGGTATGTCTCCTAGGCTAGGTTTCGACTCTACGACATACAAATGGCGTCAATACGCTCTACCACACTGACACATCGTCGCCTTCATACTTTGTGGTTACATCTAATTATGAATATTCTTCTGGTATCAGAACTGGTAATATTTCATATGTCCTTTTTTTTTTAAACAAGTCACGTGGAAGGAGAAGACAATCGATTTGTTTACTTTCACAAACATTTTTCCACTATGTTATAGGAGGTTTAAAATAAAATACTTTCAATAAGTTATCCAACCATACTAGAAGAAAAGATTACCTGACCTTGTTTGAAAAAAAAAACGGTTATCTGACCTTATTTGAGAGAGTTATATGACCTTGTTTAGAGAAAGCGTAAGGAGGAGGGGGGGATAATTTCAGTCCAAACTGACCCGAGGTATTGCACAATGCTCTCGACTGACGCCACCCAGTCTTTGTTTCGTTCAGTGATAAACAATAGATTGTATAGACTGGCGGTCTATCATTATTTTTTATTATTATTTATCTATTTATTTTATTTTGCGTCACAGACTGAAATATTAGAAATGCCAGCAAGCGCGTTTCAAAGTTGTTTGTCCTTTATCGATTGTTTCTATTTCTCGTTTAATGTATCTTGAAAAAAAAAATGCATGGGTGTTTTTGTTAATGTAATGTCTGTTGTAAATGTATAATATAGAGTGACTTGTCACAAAAATACGTGTTTACATTTAGCAGAAGATGATTTAAAAAAAAAAAATAGCATCCATTGTCTGCGATTATTAGAAAATATATTTTTTTAAAAAAGACGGTATATAAAAAAGTAAACGGGAATTTGTTGAAACGAAGTAAATGGGTTGAAACAATTAGAAAGATCTAAACTTTGGGTATTGTTAGGGAATGACATGAAATGGATCTATTGTTTCTAGCAACCCTCAATAGATAGATATATATTGGACTGACAGAAAAACACTTATAAATAAACAGATTGAATGACATGAAGATAGATAGATAGATAGATAGATAGATAGATAGATAGATAGATAGATAGATAGATAGATAGATAGATAGATAGATAGATAGATAGATAGATAGATAGATAGATAGATAGATAGATAGATAGATAGATAGATAGATAGATACATACATACATAGATAGATACATAGATACATAGATAGATACATAGATAGATACATAGATAGATAGATTAGCACAGACCTCAATGTTACATTCAACTTCATAAAAAGCATTTTTTCTCATGTATTACACCCTATTGTCTGCTTGATATGGCCAACACATGTAACTTTACCTTTGGGTACAACAAACACCATGTCAAGTTTAACGAACTATTGTGACCCTCTGTTCAAAATGCTTGTGGTCTATACCTTGTTATATACTGTGGTGTATACTGTTGTGTATACTGTGGTGTATACTGTTGTGTATACTGTGGTGTATACTGTTGTCTATACTGTTGTGTATACTGTTGTGTATACTGTGGTGTATACTGTGGTGTATACTGTTGTGTATACTGTGGTGTATACTGTGGTGTATACTGTTGTGTATACTGTTGTGTATACTGTGGTGTACACTGTTTTATATACTGTGGTGTATACTGTGGTGTATACTGTTGTGTATACTGTTGTGTATACTGTGGTGTATACTGTTGTGTATACTGTTGTGTATACTGTGGTGTACACTGTTTTATATATTGTGGTGTATACTGTGGTGTATACTGTTGTGTATACTGTTGTGTATACTGTGGTGTACACTGTTGTATATACTGTGGTGTACACTGTTGTGTATACTGTGGTGTATACTGTGTTATATACTGTGGTGTATACTGTTGTGTATACTGTTGTGTATACTGTGGTGTATACTGTGGTGTATAATGTGGTGTACACTCTGGTGTATACTGTTGTGTATACTGTTGTGTATACTGTGGTGTATACTGTGGTGCAGTGCCGCTTTATCAACTAGGCACTGTGCTTAGGGCCTACGGACTCTTCAATGGAAAGTCAACATAAAGTGAAAACAAGTTCAGAGTGCCAGTAAAATTTAATAATGTTTGTATTAAAGTAACTATATGTAACCGAGTGAGATGAGCACCTGAGCAAGTCAAGCTGCAGTGCTGTAGATCTGTAAATTACAGTATGTCAACTTTTCGGCTCTTTGTCTTAGCGAAGTCACATATGACGTCCTCAGAAGTCATTTCCCTCATCTAATCCTTTTCAATTGAATGTAATGCCAGGTAAGAGGATAGTGGTGTTTGTCTCATCGTTCACCGAAGATACGTTTTTGATCAATTTGAGTTTAGAAAACGACCGTTCCAAAAAATGATAGATAGATCCGGAATGCAATATTTACATTTGGAAAACTTTTCACCAACCTATTCTGTATTTGTGCTGTAAGCATTTCTGCCACAGTTTTCTTGTCAACAAAAGAGAACAAAATAAAGTCATTAGTAAATGCCTATTCCAGATCTGATGGGTACATCTCAATTAGTGACTTTGCTTTCGAAACTGCTTGATCAGTTGACAGAGATATGTCGAGAAGAAGTTGAACCTTTCATGTAATGTTGTGTAGGCTGCTAGCCCTTTTCCCATCTCAGTAAGAAGTATATCTATGATAACATAAAATGACTGAGTACGGAATTTTTCACTAGGACTCATACCTAAAACCGGATCATTATCATCCACTACTTCATCATGAAATCGGTATCGCAGTCGTTTGCGTTGTGTACATTCTTTATAGTCCGTTTGTGAGAGCTCTATTGTTATACCATTGTTGACAATATCAATTTTTGGAACAAGTCTTTCGAAATCACATACATTAACGCTGTCTCGAAATGGTATTGTAGTCAAACAGCTTGCACACATACCTAAACACTTTACCCATTGAAGGAGAATGGAGAAACCAGTCTCGCGTGACAATTTCACCATTTGTTAACGTTCTAGCAAAATATTTTTTGCGTACATATCTGATATTGTCACCAAATTGTCTACCCTTTAATGTAAAATCTGAATCCAAAACTTTTTTCAGCATAATAACTTCTTAGATGTGCAGTTATCTCCCAATCAGCTGGATCACTTGAATACCTGCATTCTTTGTCATGCAGCTCATGCTTCAAACCGGGATCTCCTACTGACCCTAATATACAGTCTGAGTCTGTAGGCAAATCAAGCACAGCAGCTTCAGCAAGACCCTTAACAGAATTTGCAGATACCTTTTCCTTTGTAACACTTGTTTCGGTTGTTTCACTTTTTTCAGCACAGTCCGGCAACATTATTTCTGGTATTGCGGGATAGTTGGTGAACATTGGGACCGAAGAAGTAAATGAAATGTCATTATCACTAGTATTACTAGTTATATCAGTAATGCAATCAGTGTCTCTGCTAATAAATTGCAGCAACGAACCCCGAATTTTTTTCAATGCTTTTTCTTTCTCCCCATTTTTCTTCCGCTGCTCAAATCCACTCTTGTGTTTCCTCTAGTATCCATCAGACATGGTTATTCAAAAGTACTTTCGTTACTTTTTGAAATTTTGTAAGAAAAAAGAAGCACACGATTAACAACGAATGTGACGCTCAAGATGTAACTACGTCATCGGTGCAGGGGATTAATAAACAATGCGGAAAGTCTAATTAGATTTCTTATCTCAAAAGAAGTGCGGCTGCATTCTTGGTAAATATTGTAATTTAATTCGAGGAATCCTACGATGACCTTACAACGGGCCTGGCGCTAAAACGTCATTTGCAGAAGAGTTAAACAACATGTATTGTTTTAGAAAAAATACCCAACCTAGATACTGACACTAAGATTTGGCGAAACTTTAAATTTCCCGATCAATGAAATAAATTGATGGTGTCTAAAATATGAATATAGCGTATTTTATTTAAATTTTAATATGCAGTGTACTAGTCTATATACATAATCGTCTAACATAACGTTTGACTGATCCTCACAACGTGCGGTGTATAGGATGTTCATGGCGATATAAACCACATGTCTGCACGTTACAAATACACGGCACCGCACGAGATGAAATAGATCATCACTAAAAAAAAAAACAGCGCGCGTCATCCTTCTGTATAAAAAAGTCTGGGGAATTCCAAAATTATAGAAACTGAAAAGAGACAACTTACTAAATGAGAGTATGTTTGGTGCGCATTTTGTTCATCAAATGACTCTTTCTTGAATAAAAATGAAATAGACGAAAAGTAAAATAATACATGCTCTAAGAACATTCAGTTATACTAAATGCCCCTTTTTTGTAATTTTTTGACTGTAGTGCCAATAATATGTAAGACTTTTGTAAAGAAAGATAGATAGATAGATAGATAGATAGATAGATAGATAGATAGATAGATAGATAGATAGATAGATAGATAGATAGATAGATAGATAGATAGATAGATAGATAGATAGATAGATAGATAGATGATGGATGGATGGATGGATGGATGGATGGATGGATGGTTGGATGGATGGATGGATGGATGGATGGATGGATGGATGGATGGATGGATGGATAGATAGATAGATAGATAGATAGATAGATAGATAGATAGATAGATAGATAGATAGATAGATAGATAGATAGATAGATAGATAGATAGATAGATAGATAGATAGATAGATAGATAGATAGATAGATAGATAGATAGATAGATAGATAGATAGATAGATAGACACATACATACATACATACATACATACATACATACATACATACATTCATACATACATACATACATACATACATATGGAGACAGATGTATAGAGACAGATAATGAAGAACTGTTATGAAATGATTCTTTTAAATTAATATTAATGAATTAATATTTTAAAAAAATATGGAGTAGTGTGCGGAAATTATGTACAGGGCCTACGACTTAGAAAGTGCCTAGGGTATACGACTTAGAAAGTGCCTAGGGTCTACGACTTAGAAAGTGCCTAGGGTCTACGACTTAGAAAGTGCCTAGGGTCTACGACTTAGAAAGTGCCTAGGGTCTAAGACTTAGAAAGTGCCTAGGGTCTACGACTTAGAAAGTGCCTAGGGTCTACGACTTAGAAAGTGCCTAGGGTCTACGGTGATCTTAAAACGGCCCTGATGTTGTGTATACTGTGGTTTTTACTGTGTTATATACTGTAGTGTATGATGTGGTGTTTACACTGGTGTATATTGTGGTGTAAACTCTGGTGTATACTGTTGTGTATACTGTGTTATATATTGTGTTGCCTAGGGTCTACGGTGATCTTAAAACGGCCCTGATGTTGTGTATACTGTGGTTTTTACTGTGTTATATACTGTAGTGTATGATGTGGTGTTTACACTGGTGTATATTGTGGTGTATACTCTGGTGTATACTGTTGTGTATACTGTGTTATATATTGTGTTGTATAATGTGGTGTATACTGTTGTGTATACTGTGGGGTATACTCTGGTGTATACTGTGTTATATACTGTGGGCTGAACTGTGTTATATAGGCTACTATGGTGTATATTGTGTTATAAACTGTAGTATATAATGTGGTGTTTACTGTGTACTGATGTTTATATAACGAAAATGTTTCCATTTCCGGCTGCTGGTGATCGAAACAAAACAAATCTATATTTCTTCACATTAGCTGAGATCCAATCAGCCAGCAGACAAATGTAATTGATCCGCAACGCTATCCAAAAGGGGGTTGTTGTTTTTTTTTGGAAAGGGGACATAACTAAATCAGCAAATGAACTGGCAGACCGAAGTATCAATAGAAACGGAAATAAACATATCAATAATAAATGACGAAGTTTAAAAATAGAGGCTTGAAGGGGGGTGTTTCGTGGACAGAAATAGCTGACCATTTGCTTCTCTAGACTTCATCAATCGATACATTTTGTTTTTTTTTCTCCTCTATTTATTACTAAAACCATTGGTTAATGTGCATTTCATTTTTTTTTTTTTGTGATTTTATACATACGTTTATATAATCAGAACTGCCATAATAAAAACAGAGAAATACGAATAAAGACGAAGATGTATGCTTCACGTGCTTGTAGTGAATTTGAATGCGGGGGAAGGAGTAATCTAGAATGTTCATGCGAAGCCGTTTTTAGTATTTGGGAGGCCCTTGGCAGAGACTGCCACGGTGGTTTTGGTCCTAGGTTTCTTCCGGGCCCTATTGGCATAAAGTTTAATAGGAATTAATATTTGGAGGATGAATATGTTAAAATAGGGGCCTCGTGATGCGGCCTTGGTTGACCATTCAATAAAATGTTCCTGCTTCTATTAGCTCGTTGAGAGTGATAACAAAAACTACATAAGTGGTTCTAAAAATTTTCAATATCGTAAGTAGTAAGAGAGTAAATTTCCCTTAGCCCCCAAAGGGCCATCAAGGCAGATGCAGTGTAGAATTCATCTGTTTCTATAACCTCGGCACATGAAGAGATTGTGTGGTTAGCACAACGCCCGGCCGCCTTTACTTCCCCAACTTAAGTCAGGTACCCATTTAAAGCTGGGTGGACATGAAGTATTTTGACCTACTTTTTCCAGGAAACTACCCTTACATCTTGACGAGGATCGAACCCTGGACTCTCATGTCGATGGTCAAGCACACACAGTTTTTTAAGGTTTATTACTTATTGGGACATTTACAATAGGTCAACTTGTGTAAATGACCAGATACCAGTATTTTGTTAACAAGTACAAATAAAACAGGCACTGGTGAATATATCTCCATAATTCAATAGTTACACCCTACATACACACGAATACATGCACGCGTTAATATATCTCCATAATTCAATAGCTACGCCTCACATGCACACGAATGACCACCCTTTTATTAGTTTATTCTGAAGGGCATGTTTTGGGGCTCTAGTTAAAGCTACATTTTTAGGCCCTTGGAAAAGTAGCATTTGGGAACAATTGGAAAATTTAAATAATTATGCGACCCAAGACAAAAATTTTGTTTATTCCCCAAATAATTTGTCGATTGGAACATCTCTGGAGCTCAAAATGCTAAGTCATTGTACTCATTACTGAATACAATAGAACAGAAGTCACAACAGCGATTAGTATGACGGGTTAGGTTCTGAAAATTGAATTAAGTTCATTTTAATATCTAGACAATATACACACGCATGCCAACGCACATGCACACACACATATATACAACGTTCTAAGCTATTAGAAATCTCCCCACGAAAAACATATCACCTAGATAGATAGATAGATGGATGGATAGATAGATAGATAGATAGATAGATAGATAGATAGATAGATAGATAGATAGATAGATAGATAGATAGATAGATAGATAGATAGATAGATAGATAGATAGATAGATAGATAGATAGATAGATAGATAGATAGATAGATAGATAGATAGATAGATAGATAGATAGATAGATAGATAGATAGATAGATAGATAGATAGATAGATAGATAGATAGATAGATAGAGATAGATAGATAGTTAGATAGATTATGACTTTAATCGCTCCGTTTCGTTGTTTTCCACTGGATAAAGTAAAAATGTTACCCAACCTTAAACTTGTTTGGTGCTCAGCTTGTAAACACAGACATCAATTCATCCGGTGACAGGCACTTAGAATTAAGTGTAAACACCTTTTTATTTCCTCCCCTTTTGTCCCTCTTTACCTGATTTTTACCTCAGCTTACGTTTCTCTCTCTCTCTCTCTCTCTCTATCTCACTCTCTCTCTCTCACATTCTCATTCTCTGTCTGCCCCTTTATCTGTGCCCCATTTTTATAATAATAAAAAAAAGTTCCGAGGTCCAGCCTTTCAATTAAAAACGTTTGGAACTCAAATAATGATCTTAATTGCTCACATCCGTCGCCGCTCATTGAAAAGGGAGGGGGGGGTGGACTCGGTGAGTCTGGTTAGGGCAGAGCCCCCCCCCCCAAAAAAAAAACGCAAGTTTGAAGCCAGTAAAATAAGCCAACATATTGAAGAAGACACTACGTGGCTGAGACTAATTATTTCCATCCAGACTGATTCTTAGTTGTTGTTGCTTCTTTTTATCTGGGGGAATGGGGGGGGGAGCAAGGGGAGTTAAGCGAATATATAGTTTAGGGCCCTAGGCAAACACATCATGCGTTACAAAATAAATAACTATAGATCAATAAACAAAAAAAAAGTCCAGGCATGTGGGCACTGGGCAGTTTAAACCAAAGGGCAGCCGCCTAGTTAGCCAATGTGTAGCCCTCGACTTTTGTTTGAACACTTGTACTGATAGGTCTTGTCCTATCTTTTCTTCTACCTATCTCTCTCTCTCTCTCTCTCTCTCTCTTCTATCTCTCCCCCCCCCCTTCTCTCTCTCTCTCTCTTTCTCTCTCTCTCTTCTATCTCTCTTCCCCCCTTCTCTCTCTCTCTTTCTCTCTCTTTCCCCCCTTCTCTCTCTCTCTTCTAGCTCTCTCCTCCCTTATCTCTCTCTTTCCTCTTTCTCTCTCTCCCCCTTCTCTCTCTCTCCCTTCTCTCTCTCCCCCCTTCTCTCTCTCTCTCTCTCTCTTCTACCTCATATCTTCCTCCGACTATCGTTTGTTTAAACTACCCCCCCCCCCAACTTCTTTCATTAATCACCCATTACTTTTATCCTGTCATTTCCCGATCTTCAATTTATTTTCTTATCATCGTATGAATAATACACATCATGTCCAGCACATACCTCAGCGTCATATACATCATATAATCACAAAAGCATACGTCAAATACAGCATAAACGTCATTTACGTCATATATAGCATATGCGTCATATAGGTCGTAAACTCAATACACGTTTTATGCATCATATACGTCATATAAATCATAACCGTCATGAAAATCATATAGGTCATATAAATCATAGACGTCATGTAAATCATATTTGTCACAAACATCATATGCGTCATCTACATCAATATACGTCGTGTACTTTTATATGCCAGCCATATACATAATAAACATCATGCCATATACTCTATACATATAATATACGTTTAAATACATCATATACATCGTGACCATCTTCTGTGTTTGTTATCTTCTCCGTGCCTTCCATAATACTCTCCCTGCGAGCACGTGTGTTGAAAACATCTGTGCTCACCACAACGTGCACGGCTTTCAAAGTTAAACAAAACTCCTCACTGTGACAGCTGTCCAGGTTGATCATCAATACAGATAGAAAAGGGGATGGCAGGGTGGAGGAGGAGTGGGGCTGGAGGGGGTGGATCAATCAAGACTTTGATCCAATACATGCCCTTTGACACTGTTTATCTGGTTTGGGCTAACTTACTCATGGGGCAAAAAAGTTTGTAAATGTAACCTCTCTCTATCTCTCCATATCTCTCTCTATCTCTATCTCTATCTCACTTTCTCCACATCTCTCTCCCTCCCCTTATCTCTCTTTTTCTCTCTCTTTCTCTTTATCTCTCTCCATCTCTCTCTTTCTCACTCTTTCCATCTCCCTCTCTCTCCCTTTCTATCGCCACCTTTCTATCGCCACCTCTCTATCTCACTCTCTCCATCTCTGTCTCTCCATCTTTCTCTCCATTTCTCTATCTCCATCTTTCTCATCATCTCTCTCACATTCTCTCTATCACTCTATTTTTCTCAATTTATCTTTCTTACCCTCTCACCCTTTCTTTCCATCCTCTCTCTTTCTTTTAATTCTTCATAGCTCTGCTTTTATTTCATAGCTGTTCGTTTCCGACACTTACACCCCGCTGCTCTGTTATTTCACCCCCATATGCACCGTAGTACTGCACGCCTCTGTAATAGTCTAATGCGTATGTTTGGCATGAAGGTCGCTTTATTTACGTCACAATAATTTCTGTTACTGAATACAGAGCAGTTCTTCGGTAGACCTAGGTCGATATTTTCAGACATTTTTTTGGTAAGTGGCCCATAAAAATAATACTTTATCTGCATCATTACTGGGAAAGGGCCTTATCGGGGGAAGCAGCCCCGTAGCGTGAAAATTCTACAGCAGGGGCCAGGCAATAGCATGGGGGGGGTGGCAGGTAATACATTTTACTAAGTAGAACAAATAAGCAAATGGGGCCAGACAAAACGCAGAAGGCCCGGCCCCCCTGCCCTCCCCCCGCACGCTACGGGCCTGGGGGGAAGGGGGGCAGGAGATTGCCTCAGTTGTCTATTCATAAAGACAGCTCTGTCTGCATACATCTTGTCTTATAGAAATAATTGCCCCAGTAATTTCAGTAGCGTAAGAAGAGTAGTGCGACTTGCGCGGTCGCACAGAACGCCGAGCTAGAGGGGGGGGGGGTCGCCGAAATAGCAATCTTTAAAAAAAATTCAGACTTCGGACCAAAAGTGGGCAACTTACAGCCCATGGGCCAAGTACAGGCCGTTATGCGGATTGATCCGGTCCACAGTACACTCCCCTACGTTCATTCACATCAATAATGTTTACATTTCACTGATGCTAGCTCATATTAAACACTTCATTCATCTACTCTTGGTCTGGCAGTTCTGTCAGATTTAAGAAACTTGTGATCCCGCGGTTCAAATAGTTTGCAGCCTTATATTTTCTACATTTTCAGTGATTATAAATTTAATCTGTGATCTGTTGTCATATTATTCACACTCGCTTTCATGGCCGAATGAAGGTTGAGCATAATAATGCGAACCAAATGATCAAATCTATCACAAATTTAGTGTATTTTTTGTTTACGAGAATAGGGCGGCATTTCCAGAGTCCGAACAGGGCGTCACTAGCACTAGTTTCAACACTGCTTTTAAGCTGTCGTACTTGTGAGTCACCAGTACAACTTCATGTCTTATCTTCATCCTAGTAGATGTCTCGTGGAGATACCAAAGATTTTGGCCTCGGTGGTTCGACCCGGACTATTCCATTCCTGTGTATAGTAAGGCTGTTTACGTATAGTAAAATAGATTTTCCTATTCGTGGTAACAGGATCAATACAACTTGTGACATAACGGAAACTTCCTTGGCCTCAATACGGGAAGGGCATGCAAACTGTAAATATATCTATATAAACACTAAGGACGTTAACTTTCGTCTATACAGCTGGCTATTATCCAACCATCGTACTGTAGTACGGGTTAGTTAAAAACATTATCTGTAAACGAGAGCTTGGATAATAAAAGTGTTTTAATGAGGTCGTTGGAGGGGGGAGGATGATAATTTATTTTTTTTAGCCGATAATGTATTTTTTTTAGTTCTGGCTTTCTGGTATATCCGACATGTTAGGCAGCATTACTGAGTGTATTATATGTATATATATATATATATATATATATATATATATATATAGAGAGAGAGAGAGAGAGAGAGAGAGAGAGAGAGAGAGAGGGAGGGAGAAGGGGGGAGAGAGAAGAGTATCCCCGAGGGATGTTTTTTTTTGGTCCAAGTAAGTATCCTCCCTTGATTTAACTAAAAGTCCGATTAAAATTTAAATAAAACTAAAAACACTCTAATTTTTTCGTCACGTAGAAATACATTTTTATTTTGAAAAAAAAATGTGTAGTAATATTTTTGCTTGAGATATTAACATCTTTTTCTTTTTCAAATCACAAATTATATTTTTAAAAGATCAAAATTCTTTAATAGCTTTTAGTATTTGAACTAATTTTGACCATTTTTAGGTAAAAATAAATTTACATTTAAATTTTAAGCGTTTTCTCCGTGTATTACTGTTCGGGTACAATTATAGAGAAAACATTCGAAAACACCACATTGGTTATGATCAAAACGATTCACTACCCATATCAATTTAATAATAAAGGACTTTCTGTACACAATTTACATAATGATAGAATATATGTACATACATTGCATACACCAGATCAGTACCATAGCCAGGATTTTTTTTTAGGGGGGGGGGTGCTGTTCCAAGTTTTTAAAGGCAAATATTCAAATATTTGTCAATGTTTAATGAGTTACTACCAGCAATAACATTTTTATTTATTTTTTGGGGGAGGGGGGGCTGCACCCCCCAGCCCCCCCCCCCGGCTACGGCCTTGCACCAGATCATACTCGTTCAATATCATCCACATTCTTCTCGTCCTTCCCACCATCGACAGTTTGTTATTAAGATTGACGCAGTCTGTAAAAAAAAACGTTTCGCCTCATGAAACACAGCAGGTTAGGTTATACATACTCAAATGGGAAGGATTCTCAAATCTAGGGGGGGGGTAATTTTTTATTTACCTAGTGCTTGCTGGCTTGTACAGCCCGTAGGTCTAATAAACATTCAGATTACATGTGTATGAATGTTGAGTGATTTATTTTATCTGCATTTAAAGTCTCTTATTAGTAATCATGTTCTACAATAATTAATGCGCGAAGGAGGATGGATAAAGGCAGTAGTAAGAGCCGGTCTCCTAGATCACTTGTGCATAAAAACAGCATTTACTCCCCCCCCCCTCCACATTCACATCGTCTTTGGCACATGATTTTAAATTTTTTGAGAACCTACATTTGTTTTTTCCTTCTAGAGAATCCATATTGTAATAATATGACAGCTATTATTGGCATTCACCTATTACCTCAAATGCTGTGGATTGGGTTCTACTCAGATATTCATTCAATCGTCTATCTCTTTTAATGGAGAGCTCCACCTTTGACTTTTTTTTTTTATAACAACATATGTATGACGTGTTTACTAACTGATCTGCCCCATAGCTTACGATCTTATCAATGCCGTTATAAATGCAACTGCTAACATGTGTGTTATAAATGCCGTTGCAAATGCAACTGTTAACATATGTGTTATCAATGCCGTTACAAATGCAACTGTTAACATATGTCTTATAAACGCCGTTACAAATGCAACTGTTAACATATGTGTTATCAATGCCGTTACAAATGCAACTGTTAACATATGTGTTATCAATGCCGTTACAAATGCAACTGTTAACATATGTGTTATCAATGCCGTTACAAATGCAACTGTTAACATATGTGTTATCAATGCTGTTGCAAATGCAACTGTTAACATATGTCTTATCAATGCCGTTACAAATGCAACTGTTAACATATGTCTTATCAACGCCGTTAAAAATGCAACTGTTAACATATGTGTTATCAATGCCGTTACAAATGCAACTGTTAACATATGTCTTATCAATGCCGTTACAAATGCAACTGTTAACATATGTGTTATCAATGCTGTTACAAATGCAACTGTTAACATATGTCTTATCAATGCCGTTACAAATGCAACTGTTAACATATGTCTTATCAACGCCGTTAAAAATGCAACTGTTAACATATGTGTTATCAATGCCGTTACAAATGCAACTGTTAACAAGTGTACAGGACATCTCCATCACCAGTGCTTGCTTATCGCCATCTAGGGCCATCCTCGGGTATTTGGGCGCCCTAGGCGAAGACCTTCAAAGATTGTTCAGACCCTTGGCAGATTGTTTCTCATTTTTTTTTTGTTTCGGGCCTCAGGAAAAGACTTCCAGAAATATAAGCGGGCTCTAGGCAAAGTTAACTGTCGTGGGCCTTCCTGGCATCAGGTGTAATGAAAATTGGAATAATACTTTTACAGTGGGGTGGGGGTAGCACATGTCTTTTTTGGGGGTCGCCTCCCGAAGAGATTATTCTGAACATTGTGAGAACCCCCCCCCCCCCCCCGATCTTAAATTACTTGCATGAAGGATATAGAGTGTTTTAGTTCAAGGTAAATCACACACAAGTTAGGATGTGGGATATAGAGTGTTTTAGTTCAAGGTAAATCACACACAAGTTAGGATGTGGGTCGAATTCAATAGGATCAATCAATGAGGTGGTATAGAAGGTGTGTGGGGAAGGATATGGAATAATATTTCTTATTAAAATTATATCTCCTTCTCCCTCCATCCATCCCTCCCTCCCTCTCTCCCTCCCTCTCTATCCCCCTCTCTCCCTCCCCCTCCTTCTCCCTCCCTCCCTTCCTCCCTCTCTCTCCCTCCCTCTCTCTCTCTCTCTCCCTCTCTCCCTCCCGCGTAACCCCATCGTGAGGCCTGTCGTCCCTCCATCATTTGAACCAGGTAAGAACGTTGAGCAGCCATTTCATTCATCGCCTGGATATCTTGTTTCCGTAAAGAGATATCTTCATTCTTCCCCCCCCCCACAAACACAAACACAGACACACACACACACACACACACAACCACCCACACGTACATCAACACACACACAGACACACACAGAGGTGTCGTATATTAATCACGTGATTCTTATGTAGAAATCAAGGCATCGTTGTTGTTATTTACTGTTGTAGTTTTTTATTCCCTTCTTGAGGCAAGTTGTGGGTGGGCGCCATGATTGGAAGGAGAGAGAGAGAGAGAGAGAGAGAGAGAGAGGTGGGGATGCAGATGATCTGCCTGTATATCGAATAGCTGTGTAATTTAGACATAGTAAGAAATACAATTAACAACACAGGGCTATTGTGATAATGCCATAATTTGTTTCTTTGTTTATTTTGATTTATTCTTGTACTAAATTGTGCAGTCAACACACACAGTCTAGACTATCGACAATTGGTTGCTTCAATGATATAACTATCTAAAAAAAAAGTTGTTGATTTAACAATACGTCTAATAACGAACACACACAGTCTAGACTATCGACAATTGGTTGCTTCAATGATATGACTATCTAAAAAAAAAGTTGTTGATTTAACAATACGTCTAATAACGAACACACGCAGTCTAGACTATCGACAATTGGTTGCTTAAATGAACACACACAGTCTAGACTATCGACAATTGGTCGCTTCAATGATATGACTATCTAAGAAAAAAGTTGTCGATTTAACAATACGTCTGATAACGATTCCATAATCTTGCACTGCAAGACAATACATAATAACAAAAATCATGGTTTTACCCTGAGGATAATTAGACGATGTTTTCATTGATGTCAAGAACATAAACATAACAACATTAGAGCTGAGCACTGAATCTAGTTGTAAAAGTTGTGTACTTTTTAAATGGAAGTAAGACTATCAGAGAAAGTCGAGTATATTCTTATTGTTGAAATCAGAAAGATGGTTCTCCAATGATGAAAATAATATGAGTCTGTATTTTTATTTTTAGGTCAAAGGATGATGCAACATTTTTTTACCGATCCTGATACAGTTAACTGATTTTACTCTATACGACCAGCTCTCGTTTCAATATCTGATTCCGCTGTATAGAACAAACCTAACACAATTCTCGGACATAGATTCATTGGATGGGGTGGTGGTGTCAAAAACCCGTAAGAGTTGCGATATTCTCGATCCCTATTCATATCAATTGTCCAATCACCAGACAGGGTTTTTATTATTGTTATTGTTTTTGGAAGCGGGTAATTAAAGCTTGGCACCACTACCCGCTCCACCCCCAACAAATATAAAAATGTGCTGGGGTGGCAACCACAAACACTCAAAATAATGAAATGTAAATGATACATTACCATCAGCTTTCTCTTACCCCCACCCCCCCAATCCTCCCCCCCCCCCCACTCTTGTGTCCTCTCAAGAAGTCCCTGGGCCTGTGCCAGCCCACCAAAATGAACCTGCTTGGATCATCCTCTCGTAATCAAAATAATCTTTCGTAGATAGTAAAAAAATATATATGACAATACAATTTCTTGAACATATATATAACTTTTTGCTTTCTGGATCTCCGGTAGAGAATAGGGCTAAAATCGGTGGTTGATGTAGGGGGGAAATGGGGGGAGTAGATTTAGATAGATTCAGAGCCGTACTTTGCTCTAAGGCAGAGACTTCAAGAGAAATGGAGGGGGGGCATCATTTAATAAAGTAACTATTCGGAGGCCCAGATAAGCAGGTGATTTGTTAAGAATTAGTGTATGATCTTTGACAGTTGGTGGTCTTTTCGACAATCAGTTGGATTCAGTGGGGCAGTCGCCCAATTATAGCCCACCTATAAGAACGACCATGTATTTGTGGCTGGGTAAGATTGCCACATGCCGCGGAGAGTCATGTGTTCCTCCAGAGAGTCACACATTTTGAATGCCCTGAGACAGATAAGTTTTATTTATACTCACAAGGGGTGCTAATTGAGCAGAAACACTCGATAAAAAAAATAATTGATAGAGACCTTAAATTGTATGCCGCCACTAGTCCGAAACTCTGGTATCTATACCTCGAGATTTCCTTATCTGTATATGGTGTAGCTTTGATTTCATATTGCCAATTAATAGTAAATATCATAAGTGCTCACCCCAGGTATATCATAAGTGCTCACTCTAGGTATATCATAAGTGCTCATTCCAAGTATATCATGAGTGGCCACTCCAGGTATATCACGAGTGCTCACTCCAGGTATATCATGAGTGGCCACTCCAGGTATATCACGAGTGCTCACTCCAGGTATATCATGAGTGGCCACTCCAGGTATATCCCGAGTGCTCACTCCAGGTATATCATAAGTACTCACTCAAGGTATATCATGAGTGCTCACTCCAGGTATAGCATAAGTGCTCACTCCAGGTATATCAGACCTCTGTGTTTTACCACATTGTTTGTACTAATCACCCATAAACGCCTCTAATCTGTTCAGATAGTTTAATACAACTAGATCAAAACACTCTTCAGTTTTTATATCAAAAGAAACTAATGATCCTTGTTGTCAGAGTGCATTGAAGGAGTTTGTTCATTGTAAGGAATATTAATTTTTTTTTTTTAAATCCACAATGTCCTCATCAAAATCGGTTAAGACGTAA